>JAUZTA010000030.1:14209972-14222215 GCA_034780835.1 Ctenochaetus striatus
CATCACTTAGAAATGTTTTTCTTTAGGGATGAGAAAATGTAGCTTTTTACAGGAATTGAGAATGTCTATCTCGATAGCAAAGTCTACCTAGTTCTGCTTTTTTACATCATGTGCTGCAATTAAACACTTTCAGGGATTCATTTGGTGAAATTTAGAGAACTAATATCTCAATCCATTGACCAAGTAGCTTTCGTTTTGAAAAAACAGTAACATGATTGTTGGTAACAGTTTTATTTTTGGTGATTAGTGTTTCTGAGTTTAAAAAAACATGTATTGCGCAATCTGTTTGTGTCTTATGTGCTCTTTGCTTCCAACTCTTTATTATTGCTGAAAGGTTTTTCACCAGTTTTTGAAAAGGGCTTGATAGTGTTTGAAATTAGGTTATATTAGGAACATTTTATCAGCACATATATAAGACACGCAGTAACAGACAGATGCTTTGTAATCGTGACAGTAACGGGCCATTCTGGGATCTGACCATTAGAGGGCTCAGTCAATTGTGAGAGTTTGCCACACATGCAGTGCCTTGCAAAAGTGTAAACACTTGTGTATTATTTAGCAAACCTCAACTCGGTTAGTGCCCACACTGTTGCCTTCAAAGCAAACTACATTAGATGGGTGGTTATTGTTGTATTTACAGACATCCTAACCTGCACAAAGTAATTTCAGGGAGGATGTTTTCTAAAATAACTTTTGTGTGGTGTAAGACTCATATTTTACAACAATTCAAACTATTCTTCTGAATGAAATATCAGAAATAATAAAATATTAAAAATAAAACTGTGGTCATTGTTTGATGATGACCTTGGTGATTACACTTTTTCCAACCCTACAATGCTTTTGTCTGTTCCTAGAAGGAAAAGAGATTTGAAAATTTTCTCATTTAAAACTGATATTAAAGTTTGGGGTAAACATTTTGAAATTTTATGAAGAGGTTCCAGTGAAAAAAATAAAAAGGGTGTACTTGCTTAGATATTGACTCTTTTTTTGTCTTTTGAAACATGTGAATCTAATTTAAACACACCTTGTTTGTAGTCTAAATGCCGGCTTCATTCCTGCTGTTGCATTATTTATTCTTATTGTTTTTCTGGAGGAAACGTGCTATAGTGAGTAAACAGACAAATGCAATTAAAGCCTTTTGTATTTATATTTAAGCTATTATGTTCATTTCACATATATTTTAGGCATGTGATACCATCTACAAGATGTCTGGGTTTGACCATCTTCTCCTGAGACTCTGTATTCTAGGTACTGCAATTTTGTACAGTTTTTTCAGGTTTTGTGAATTAACTGGCCTTATTTTAAAGTTCCCTAAGTTCAAAGTTGCTTCTGCTCTTGCAGGATACATTTCCTGCAGCTCCTGTGCTTGGTATGTTGAAGTGCCAAACACCATCAGAGCACTGGAGGGTTCCTGCGTTGTCATTCCTTGCCATTTTGACTACTATCAGTATCCACCATACGACCCAACCCGTGTGATTTGGTATAAGTATGAGAACCATGGATATCCTGTGGTTTATGACAGGTACAGCGAGGATATTATGGCACATTTCAAAAGAAGAACATCCAGAGTAAATATTTATTCATACAGAAAGGAATGCACTCTTAAAATCTACCCAGTAAACCGGGCTGATGACAGAAAGGTCATCTACCCTTGGGTAGATCCAGATCATGTCGGGAGAAGCACCTATCGATTCTTTGATAAAACTGTAACAATTGACACTGTGGGTAAGTTCTCATGGTCAATTTATGAAAATAAACAATTTTAGATGATTTTATATTTATTTTTTTATCAACTATTCTTCATATTTTCTTTGTCAGCCTCCCCAGACAAACCGAATATTGAGATCTTTGGAAGCTTCAAGGTCGGTCAGTCTGTGACAGTGCAATGTAGTGTTACTCATACCTGTAACACTAATCCACCCACCCTGAGTCTCAACATCAACCAGAAAAACCCAAGAGTAACCCATGAGACAATGACTCATGGCGTAAAAACTACTTTGTCAGCCACATGGACAATAGAGAGAGCCCTCCATATTGTGGAGTGCACAGTCCAACACTTTGGTGGTAAAACTGCAAAAGCTGCTATAGCCTTGCATTCAGAATGTAAGTGATTGGTATGCAAGAATAAAACTTTTTTCTTTTTCTGCCCTAGAAATTCTAATATTTATTATTTGTATCTCAGGCTCCTTTTCACCGCTGACTATCCAAACTCCATCCAATGAATTTCTTGAGGGACAGCCAAAGAAAGTGATTTGCACAGCCTCATACACATGTGCTACAGATGTACCAACTCTCACGTGGAATTATGGTGGCATGCCAGCCTCCTCTGATACCCAAAAGTTTGGAAACACTCAGTGGAGAACTGTTTCCACACTGACATTCACAGTTTCAGCCAAGGACCATGGACGATCTCTGACATGCTATGCACGCTTTAGTGGTGGTCAGAGCCAGGATGTAAGCACCACACTATATGTAAAAAGTGAGTAGAAATATTAATAACGTTCCACAACAGAACCTTACTTGCCTATCCTGCATTTCACCTGCGTCACCATGATATTTTGCATCTGAACTGAAATGCTGATCATAGTGACAAACCCACAGAGATTTTCCCCCAATTCAGTAATTCCCCTTAACTCTTTAGACCTTATTAGCTTCCTTAAGATTATAGTTTAGATGTTTTTGTTCCCCTCCCTTTTTTCTTTTGGTCACTGCTCTCACAGGGTTACTGTCAACTGTTTTTGCGTTTAGCTCTTTTTGTCAAAACACTTATAAAAACCCACTGTACACCACCTGCTTAGCACTGAAGTGCTGAGTGTGATCGTGAAGAATGTAGCAGCTAAAAAGCAGGGTATTTTTTCAAGGATAAAAACAGACCAATTAGGAGAGGGAGTGTTATTTACAATCACCAGGTGGACACAAACACAACAAATAATTTGTGTTTGTCATATTAATAGAAAAGTGATCATATGACAGCTATCTGTGACTGCTTCAAATCTTGCCTCTTTTACAGGAAACATGCTCTCCCGTGGTTGGTCCTTCAGCACTCCAGGCAGCATCACAGGCATGAGAGGCTCATGCATCATCATTCCTTGCAGATTCACCTATAGTACCTCTCAGCCTTCTAACCTTCGTGTTACATGGTACTTGTTCCAGAGCAATGGGTATTCACCTGTGTTTGATGAAAGACAAAATGTTATTAGTAAGTTTAATGGCAGAACCAGCTTGGTTGGATCAGTGGCAGAGGGGAACTGTAGCCTTAAGATTGAGAGGCTGGAGATGTCACACAACCAGGACAGACTTTACCCCTGGGTAGATGTAAACCCAATTACCTCCTATCACACCCAGGGTTACTCCTTTATTGACAAAACTTCTCAGATTATTGTTTTAGGTAAGTATTTGGATTGATTTATTTCCCCCTTTTAGTCATTTTAGCTCCAAATTCAAAACATGCAGCTCTTTATATGACTTTCCCTCCTTTGATTTCATAGACAGTGCACAGGAACCACAGCTTAGCTTAACTGGTATTCTAAGGGTGGAGGAAGAGAGCCGAGTTTCCTGCACTGTGCGCCATGCATGTATCTCTGCTCCCCCCACCCTGCTCCTGAGTGGTGTACCTGGAGCAGACATTACTAGTGACACGTTGGTATCTGACGGGGTGTGGGAGAGGACAGTAGAGCGAACTTGGACTGCAAAGGAGGACGACCAGAGTGTGAAATGTGCTGTTGCCTACCCTGGTGGTCAGCGAGCCACAAGTGAACTCAAGCTAAATGTTGAATGTGAGTACAAAGTGAGATCATGTGTTAGTGTAACTGAAATAAAAATGCTCTTGTTTAAGCTTATCTTCACCACTGTATTTCTGCTTAGGCCCGTATGAAGATATCACAATGACTGAGCAGCCAGGCGAGACAACTGAGGGTGTGGCAAAGAGTGTAATCTGCTCTGTTTCCTACAAGTGCAAGAAAAATAGACCAGTCATACAGTGGAACTTCCAAAACATGCAGAATACACTGCTCACCAAAGAGATCTCCAGGAATACCTATACCACTGTGGCAAATTTAGCCTTTATAGGCTCTCTTGAGGATGATGGTAAATCTTTGACCTGCACTGCTCAGTTTGTCTCTGGAGAGACATCAGACTCTGCAATCATTCATGTCAAAAGTAAGTTCCTGCATTTCATGCAGTACGGTCAGCTAAAGGAGTCATTCAATGTTTTTGGAAGTACTAGATGAGAAGCCTCCTCCTCTAAAATGGTGCATTGTTGTTATGCACTTTGTAATGTGGATAAAACAAACAGAACACCATCTTTTATCTAGTTGGCTTTAAATGCGCTGCCTGACAGAAAACAAATGAAGAAATTTCCCAAATTGTTTAACTCTTCTGTATGATGAGAAAACATTTGAAGAGGATCAGTCGATAACTGTTTGCTGTCTTTTTTGCAGAATATGAGAAGCCTAAAATTGATCCATATGAAAACGACAGTGGGTGCACTTCTTATTTCTCTCAAAACTCATCTAGCAGTCATGTTATGTCACGAGTGGACTCATTCCCACAGACTTCCCATCATGGCTTGTTTGTCTCTTTACAGCGTTCCACGCTTTACCTGCAGACGTTCCTTTCAGATTCAGCGCCCTGACTCGTTCCTGTGTGGTGATTCCCTGCAGCTTCACATACAATGAGGATGTTCCTATCTCACGTGGCATCTGGGCCAAAAAAAGCGGGGGCATTATCTACCACAATGGTCGCAGTTTTGTGCTTGACCATTTTAAGGACCGCACCAAAATAATAGGAGATCTGAATGAAGGAAAATGTTCATTAGAAATTGATGACATCAAGCCCTTTGACAACGGACCCTTCTGTTTCCATGCAGAGAGAGGAAACGACAGATACAGATTCAACAACAGCTGTGTATTTATTGTCATGAAAGGTCTGGGATCACTTCTAATTCTTCAACCAAGCCATTAACCAGTTTGCTCTTTAACTGACAAACTAACTCTTTGACTTTTATGTGCTCAGCTTCCCCAGAAAAACCAGTGATGACCGAAGTCCCACCAGAAGTCGACGCTGGCTCAGAGATCACTGTCTCGTGTTCTGTGAAGCACACATGTCAGACACACCCTCCAGTGTTCTCATGGAGTGTCCCTAACATCACCAGTGAAGACAGGCACACAGAAACGTCACAGGGCATCTCGGAGATGACCTCCACCATCACATTCATGGCTGCTGGAGGAGACGGGGTCAAAAATCTAACCTGTACCGCCATCTTCTGGCGTGGCAAGCAACAAGCCAGCACAGTCAAGCTGATTGTAAAGGGTTAGAGCGCAAAATTTATCTTTATGTCTTGTATATTGTATACTGAGTTGTGAATGAACGTGTATTTGTACATCAATACATGAGCATGGGCGTAAAACTGTTCCTACATCACCAGGATCACTGATGTACCAGTTCAGAAGCTCTCTTCCAGTTTCCGTTCCAGTCACACTTCTCATCCTTGCTGTCATCATCCTAGCTGCCTACTTTGGAGTGGTATTCTGCAGAAAAAGGTAAATACATGTCAATTTAAAATGTGCCAGTACTGTAGGTCAGTGCAACAGTTGCTATTAATATTATTAGTTGTATGTAGCAACATTCAGCAATTATTACTTAATTTTTTATGGAACTTTTTTTCCATCCAACAGAAAGAACAATGAAAACTCAATTAGCCCACCACCTCGACCAGAGAAAAGGTGTGTAAGTAAACCTGAATGTGAAACATGCAGAGACAACAGAATTGCTTGCTAGGATTGAGTCAGGCCTGCTTGTGTCAAGGAAATGACCATTACGACAAATGGTTACTATGTACATTGAGATGTGGCAGTCAACATTCTGTACTTTGAGAATTAGGCTTGAAGAAAAAAAAGCCTCGGTAACAAAAATAAATAACATTAGACTTTAGTTAAATCAGATGTAGAAAGAGAATATTAGAATAGCACTAAGGCAACTGCAGTGAATCACCAAAATGATATTAAAAATATATATATATTATTATATTTATTGTGCCATACACTTGCATAGATGTAATTTGAACAAAAGTCGAGAAGCACAGATTGCTGAACACTTGCATCGTACATTTTCACCAAAATACAATGTAAATATCTGTCTCTGCAATTCTAACTCTCACAGGAGATCACTCTGGGATCGATTATCAAGGTAAGCATTATTTAAATTGCCTCAGCTTCCATTTTTCATTTAGTCTCATATTAGACAAGACAAACTCACTGATGATCTGTTTTACTTGTAATATTTTCTCTTCACTGAAATGTCCAGGAGATACCCTGAGAACAGCGAGAGACCTCCAAGGCCAGAGAAAAGGTTTGAGAGCAAACTGCTTGTTTTACAAACTGTACAAATACAGAAGATTTAAACTGACAAGTAGTAACACTTTGTTTTCCACACAGAAGGTCCGTTTGGAGCAGATTTTCTCGGTAAGCGCACTCAAAATTTGACTTGACTTTTTAATCTGCAGACAAAGTGATTCATGTTTACATTTCTATTCTTTTCAGTAGAGAGGATGATGGATGTACCACTTGGCAAAATGAAAGGAACCCCAGGTAAATGTTTTTCAGTGCTTATGGTTATAGATTTGATCAATTTCACCCCTATAGAATTTGATTAGGTTTCTGTCTAACTGTTAAGTAATTATTTGATGCTTTTCTAATAGAGAGTCATTCTGGAACAGATTTTCAAGGTACCATTTTCAATACTTTGTTAGACGATGAATGAATGGGAATAAAAATCAAACATCATTTAAACTACAAATATATACATTTCTAAAAAATAAGATATTTAATGCCTTTACAGACGTCAACATAACACAGACTACAGTGTTGGCTTTTCGTAAGTGTTAATCAGTTTCCCCTCATTTCATTATGAAGCCCTGATTGTTCAACATAAAAACTGATACTGTGTGATTCCTTCTCTCAACAGAAACAACACTGATAACATTCAAATCTCCAAACCACGTTTTCCATCCCCAAAGAAGTGAGTTTTATTAACACAGCTGCACTCACCTCTTTTAAAATGATACATATATTAAATCAGTAAATTAATTATCCGCCTCCTTTTTTTTTTTTCTGCTTAATCTAGCAACCGGAGACCCCCTCACTCTGTCAGGCCTGAGGTAAGTGATGCTGTAATAAGTTTCTGTTGTAACCTAAAGCAGATGAGGTTGCCATCTTATGTTTCTCAACTTATCATCAGGTTTTAAGTGTTTATTTTTTCCGACTGCCAAATTGCCCCTAAACTGCCAACAAAGTGAGATATTCTCTGTAGGCATATGGAACCTTGTTGGTATCTGTAAATATTCTCTAAGGACATAAATACATTATGGACTGAACAATTAGAGTGAGAACAACAGCTTTTACATTAGGAATGAACAGGATTTTAGTGCATCATTATCATTATTAGTCATAAATAGAGCCCATGACATTAAGCCAAACTGCTTTTTGGCAAGTGCGGCATCTAGACATTCCAGGTAGATGGCAGTGGGTGGCGATATGCACCTTTAAAGTTGGTCTGGACCAATAAACACTGAGGAAAAGAAGAACAAGCTCAGCACACTGTTGTCTGCCTACCACTTCTTGCCTTTCTTGTAGTCAGGTGTGCATACAACTGTAACTAATAAAGTAGTTAAAGGAGTATATTAAAATGAAAGTGTTAGTCATTTTATGGGTATTGGCCATGTGAAGCATATTACTAAAAAAATTCTTACCGTCCCTATTTTGCATAGATTGTGACTTACAAACCTGGCTGCTATAAGAAACTAATTGCATCTGGCTTTTGTTGTGTACAGCATGGAGAGGCTGCTGAATATGTCATGTATTCATGCACTTACTCCCAGTGCATCATCTTTTTTGTTTTGATTAACACAAACAAGAAAGTTTCAGAGAAAGCATTGATGTTGTCACTGATTCCAATTTTCCTCACATTTGTTGCAGAAGTACAATGTGTACGGCAACGTTTAAGTTCTTCAAGATTTGTTGGACTCATCACATGCTTCAAGGATCCTGTTGGTGTTATTGTTTTACATCATGTATATATTCTTCAGCACAAGTATATTTGTGTAATATTTGCTAGTGGTGGGGGTGGGGGGTTCAGTCTATCAAATCATACATTACTTCATTTAAAAAGTAGATATATCAGCTGTCGCTTAATGAATTACAGAAATAGAACAGTTAATCTGCTTTTTTCTTTTTATGCCTCAGTTGTTTGTACTTGTTTTTTGTATTCAAAAAACTCCAAAGTGATTGAATTATTAGATTCCCAAAAGCTCTAAGAGTTTTTATCTATTCTTTTTAGGTAAAGAATAATGAACATCACAGACTTCAGTAGGTTTTTACAAACACCATCACATCATGATGGGTGATTTTAAGTTGATTGTCTTTTAAAGAAAATCTCTCACATTTTTTCTCAAAGGTCCAGCGTGTAGGATTTATGAGAATGAGGAAAGTACTACTGTTTCATTAGTATGTGATTAAATGTAATAAGAATTGTTGTATTGCAAGTATCTTTTAAAAAGTCTTTTGTATCTACAGAGGGAGCCAGAGCTCCTCCACAGACTCAGCCATGATGTATCACAGTGTTTCTATGGTAGCCCTTAAGGGACAAACCAAACACTGACTCTAAAGAGTGTCTTTCCTGCTTTCACAAGTTTCATTGCCACCAGAAAGGCTACATGTCTGTAAGGGGTAGGTGGGTGAATAAATATTCAGTTGCATGCAATCTGTAGCTTCACCACTAGGTGCCACTATATCCAAGAAACTGGACTTCAGTAGTTTGTTAACAAATCGTGTCCACAGCACATAGATCATCTACTGCAAACAGAACGTACATGCATTCAAAAGAAGTATGGTTAAATTACATTTGACTGTTCCCAAAGGAAACACTTCCCTCAACAACTTAAAATTTAATCCAACCATTTTATAAAAATGTTTATTACAACAGTCTGTTATTTTTTGTATTTAGCTGCCATCAAAGAAACTCTAGACACAAGGTCCAACTGTAGTCATGTTTAATTCTGCTGTCTCACCAAGTAGAAATATGAAAGCTGCAAAATTCTTTAAAAAGCTAATAAGCAGAGCAGTGTTTATTTGCAGGCATCACCACTGGGTGCCACTATATCCAAGAAACTGGACTTCGGTAGTTTGTTAACAAATCGTGTCCACAGCAATCTTTACTTCTTCTTCCTCTGCAGATTACGCTGATTAATACAAAGTGTAAATCCATCAATAAAGCAAGGATATATTATTATTATTATAGAAAAAGGTCATTAAAAGTATATAAAAGGCTAAACCTGAGGACATTTAGAAATACAATCCTGCAGAATCTAAATTCTTCCACAACTTTACATGTGTATTTGTCTCATAATTTTGATCTCAGTGTATATTTTTCATATAATAAAGATCCTAAATTAAAAAATCTGAACACATGCTCTGATCTGTTTTGCATTGTTCTATGCCTGTGCCATTACTAGATGATATTTAGAAACCATCATCATGCCTTGTAATGGTCCTTGTTTGATGCAGTAAGGCACAATTACTATCTCTAGATAAAAGCTTTAAATTGTTCCTGGGTTGAATTAAAGAGACAAACTTGTGCAGTGCTATTATGAAGACAAGATATAAAACTTGGTAACAAACACTAAATCAAATGTCCGGTGGCTCTCTTTGTTTTGCAGGATCCACTACTCATGTCCCAACTTGGCATGTATAATTCTGGCACATGTACTTTAAAGAGTATATGCTGTTGAATCCAAGAAATTTTGCCCCCCTAATTACTCAACAAGTAAGAAAATCCAAAAGTAGCTTTAATCTCCTTGCTGCTGATTTTACACACATCTACATTTTCATGTGTGCACTTTAAAAGCCACTGGTGAGGCAGCTATAGGTTGAAAGCTTGTTTAAAAACACACACTTACATTGCAAGCATATTTTAGTTGATGAAGTATCCACACTCTGTGAATCATGAAGCCCTTTTTGTGTTTATGTTACAGTATATTGATGCATTGTAGGTCACAGGTCTGAAATAATCTTTGACTCATACTAGACAGTTCTTCACAAAACCTCAGGGAAGTCTTCCCCTTCAAACTTAAGTCTGGAATCAAATACAAACTGCAGACCTGAATCAGACCCCCCATCTATATGAAATCTATATGACCCCTATCAGAGTATGAAGCCCCAGCAGCATGTTATGTGATGTATCATGTCAGACAATGTTCCTCTTCCTGGTTCACCAATAACAAGTTTATTCTGGTTGAATTTTCTTGGCTTGTCACAAGTAGATGGGCAGTTTGTTGTCATAAATATAATGATAAATGTTACTATAATGTCAGTTGCATGGGTTTTGGCTTTCATCAGTGTTAAAATAAGAGTAAGAAGGATTTGAAACACTCAAAGAAAACAAAGAAATACACTCCAGCAGAAATTTGTTTATTTTGCTTTTCATCAGTAACATTAATATGCCTGGTAATTCCAATTCAAATAAGCTTTAAGTTAATAAAAGCATTTAAAAAAAAATATGAATTCTTACATTTTGCACAACTACAGCTGCTTTAATTACCCTATTCTTTTTAGTAGCTGTTATCTTTAAAGGCTACATGCAAAAAAACGGAAATAAGCAAGAAAGAGGAAAGACTTAAAGGGGAATCTTAACCTTACTAAACTATACTTTTATTATTATGCTTGCTAAACTTTTCTACTCACTCATTGGCTTAAGGGATAAGGGGTAAGGAAAGGGGTGTGTGCATTTTGAGGTCAAGCATAGATAAGAAGAAAAAATGGAGCCATGATGCTGTCGTTTCCACCAGTTAGGAGAGCATGACCAAAGTGACCAGCGGTGCCATGAGGAGCAGGAGGCCAGCACTTGTAGTGGTGGCACTGTTGCAGAAATCACCCTGACAGCAGGTTATTTCTCCTCCAAGGGCAGCTCTAATCTGTGGATGTCCCATATTTGTGCACATCAGGTTGGAGATGCAGCCCTTTGTTACTCTTATTTCACCTCCTGTCAACACTGAGAGAATGAAAACAATGTTTGGTGTGTCAGCTTCATTTTTCATGCATCTGTGTAACGATGTGGAACAGAATTAGATGAGAAACACCATAAACCTGCTACCTGTTTTTGAGAAGCAGTGGTCCTCAGTCCCCTTGCAGCTAAGAGTCGCAGAGCACCTCTGTCCATCGCAGTAGTAGCACCGTTTACCATTTTCCTGGGAATGGCTGTGCTCTATGGCAAGGAACAAAGTAGTGCACTTTGTTTAAGTACATAATTTCGTTTGTAGAGGTGACTGCACCTCAATCCAGAAATGTACTTCACATTTCACTTTTTTCCTCAGTGTCTTTTTTAAATGATTTTTTGGCGGTTTTTTGCCAGAAGTGTAAGGACATTACTGAACAAGAGGAAACAACAATAACAAATTATTTTTAAAAAATAACAAAATGTAAAGATTTATGCCATTTCTTTGTTTACAGGCCAATTAAAAATATAACTTGAACCTGTAGATTCTCTTTACTCCTTGTCTCTCTTTCTCTTTCACTCACTCACTCCCACACAAATTTACATATATAAAATATCATAGTAACGCACATGCACATTGCTGTGCGTGTCAGCTGGAGGTTTTATTCTCTCGAGCACCTCCATAACATAATGAGATAAAGGCAAAGTAGTTTCCCTCACACTGGTTTATTTTGCAATATGCAACTCCACTGCTTCTGCCAAGACGACATCTGCTTTCACTTTCACCCACACCAAAGACACAAAAAAACACACAGTGACATCTTTTTCCACTGTTTTTTTTTTTAATCTTAACTGCACAGTGGCTCACTATATATTCGTCAAGACGTGTTTTCAGAGACACTGAAAGCTCTAGTTTGTCAGACAGCGTGTTTGTCAGGTAAGACACCATACTTAATTTTGGTTCAAGAATATACTGTATCTAATGAATGTTGGGAAGATCTTTGAATGTTTTGTTGTGAAAGTTTATAATATACTGCTGGAGGAAAGTGTAATGCAGCTGGACATTGTTATTTATCATCATAATTTCTCTGAATTAGATTGATTTTTTCAAATTATGTGTGATTTTGCTAAAGATGTCATGACCCTAAGAGAGACTGCCGGCAGTTCATTTATAAAACAAGTTTGTTTGCTTTTAATGACAGAATCTAAAAAGTGACTGAAGTACTGAATGTTGTTTCAGATGTGTATATCCTGTAC
>JAUZTA010000030.1:14327057-14337776 GCA_034780835.1 Ctenochaetus striatus
CTTATAAGATTCTCCTTATGTGTGTGATACCGCCCGATTTTAGAATCTTATAAGATTTTTAAAATCCTGTAGTGTGAACCAGGCTTTAAGGTAGCAGATAGCGAACAGGACTCTCAGAGGTCCAGTGCATCAATGCAAGGAGAGCCTGAAGAAAGCACCAGGTTCATTTCAGATATTGGGGAGTTTATAGAGGATGATCTGGGTGAGACTCCAAAGTCTAGATTCGATCAATTTTAAAAATCTAAAAATTCTGAAATTGAGGAATTAATAAGATATAATAAAGAATTGATAATGCACCTAGTGAAAAAAATTTCAGAAGCCATATCCATAGCATCTTTACAAACAAGATTAGTTCCATACGTGCTTAACAAATGTGTAAAAGATGTGCTTTTTTGTATGTGACTCAGAAAAAACATAAAATTACCACATGTTGTGGCAAAATCATTCTGAATCTGTCTTCCAGAATAAGATACATCAGTACATTTTTTTTTTTACGAGGAAATTGTTTGTCTCAGATGGGAATTTATCACAGTCAGGAAGATAACAAAAACTTTCAATGAAATATCCATGTTTGTGTTTTATAATGTACAAAGCCAGCCAGTGCTCACCAGGCAAGTTAAAGGGATGAGTGTTTACAGTTAGCATAGCGGGGCATTTACTGAGCTAATCGCATTCCAGGACTCCCAAAAAGTCTGTACCTTTAATACATCTTCTTTTAATTATGCTAGTTAGTTCTATAGTATTCCTTGTGCACTAGTAGTAATCTAGAAGTACTTGTCTCCTGTTTGATATTTCAATGACCGAATTAAAAACAGAATAACAATCAGATTTACTGATTGAGGTACTCTAGGAACTCTAGCCTCACATTGCCTACGCCTGAGCTACAGCTAGAAAAGTTACTAGCTAGTCAATGGTGTACGCACCGCACATCATTTAAACATATGCAGCGCTGCTACATGTGAGGTACCATGTAGCAGTGCTGCATAATTAGTGAATACAGAATGTGGTCAGTGTGCAACATGTAGTTTCTACCTTCAGGAAGCTGGCGCCATTTTTTTGCCCCTTGGTGATTTACTGTTGGCTGACTCTAAATGTCAGGTTTGTTGCTCAAGTGTACTATGTTCAGCTGAGGCATCCTTTAGTAAGAAACATGTCTACCCATTCATTGTAAAGTCTCTCTGAGTCATAGCTCGAGAAGCATTGGAAGCTTTACTGCCTATGGGAGGAGCACTCTTTGAGTGGTTATGCAGAGAGTTAGTGGTGAATCACTTCTGTGGAGTTTTTTGGTGGGGGGTAATTGAAAATTGGAAGTCAGTAATGTCTGAGATTGAGACTTAAAACCAAGTAGGTGTAGAGAATATTTAGGTGAGTGCTGACTCTTCTTACAGCATGGTGAAGGAGTGGACTGTTTAATTCAAACATGGAGAGATGATCTCCACTTTGTTAGAGGGCTGCCTTGCAATTCTATGGGACAAATAATAGACCTGTGTAAACCACTTTCCACACAGCACTTCATATGATTGACCTTATTATTTTTCTTACTCAGCCAGACACCATGATGTTCTTGATGCAGGAAATGTAACTGATACATTTTGTGTGTGCTTGTTTCCCAGAGCACAGCCAAGTCCCCAAGACACAACTCCCTGGAGTTCACCATGACACATCATGTAATCCCCAAAGAGAACCTGAAGATCAGAAAGATGAGGAAAAGGCAGAAACATGGTCTATGACCCCCCAAATTACCAAACAAGAGGCCTCTTATCTCTCCGATTGCCAATGTAAATCAATTCTATGTGCAAAAAAAGAGTAGTTTCAAACAAGTTTACAGCTATTTACAGCTATTTGACAGCGTGTAACGCACAGCTCTTAATGAAGACTCCCCCATCCAGAGATGCTGCACATTGTCCTGTTGTTGGCATACCTTAAAAGAAGTGAAACAGGGTGAACATAGATGCTCAGAGCAGCAGATTTACTTAATTACCATGATTTTTTTTGTTTTATGTGCAAGACTTGTAGTCAGTGGTGACTGAAAAACTTGGCAGATAGAATGCATCCCCTCAGGTTCCCAGATGTTGTGCTCCACTGGCCAGATTTCTACAATTGACCTGGAAGAATTAAATCTATTTCAAAGGTCACCCTCTACTTTTATTCCATCCCTTGAGAACCATCTTAAGGGAAAAACACAATGAGGAAGATTTAAGTTTCCAAACACAATGTAAATCCATTAGTGTGAGAGTTTTGGTTTACATGCTGTAAACATAGGTTTTAAAAAGAGTTCTTTCTCTTCTTCTTGTGTTTGCAGTGTGAAACAGAGAGATCCCATTTATAGACAGAGGAGTCCCCTTAATCTTAGAGAGAGCACTGTGCCTCATAGTCAGACATCTGACTGTCTACTCTGTGCTCCACCTGCTCCTTAAAGGAGGGTCAGAGGAAGGGAAAGCTTCATGCACTCTGTTTGGCCGACTGGCAACCTAATGTGTCCTCATCTTCTTAGTTTTAGTTCTCTTACCATCTTCTCTCCAGGTCTTCTATTGTTAGATGTTCAATTTAATACCGAATGTGTATTATATTTCCCCAGAACACTGGATTTATTGTACATAATACTGTTTGAGAAAGAAAAATACAGTGAAAGTAACTCACCCAACAGTGTGGATGAAGTAGGAAACAATCTGAGTTGCATGTACTGCATGTGTTTATTTCTTCATTTGTTCCGTATGTTTGGTTTTTCTGGTTGGGTGATTTCTGTGAGATCTTGAGAAATTTCTCTCTACATTTGAGTTCATGATTCCATGTAAATCTAACCTTACAAGAGGTTTATTACAAAATGAAATTGGACATGACATATATGCTGTCTTCAAGTGAACCACAGAGTAACACTTAACCACGTGGACACTGAGTAAGACTTGCTATGAGAGTGGAACTATGTGATTAAAGATGCTCTTGGGTGGAGTAAAACTGTGCTATTGCAATTGTGCAATTTTTTAACATCTAAAATGCCAAGAGAAAAGCTTTGTTTTATTCTTCATGTTTGTTTGTTTGTTTTCTCATTCATAGGCTGCTAATTAGCAAGCTTCTGCCTGGAAAAAGTACAGGACATTTGTGTCAGTACAATACATTATATCAAATATCGATCCATTCATATTCCTTACTGCTCATATCTTGATATTGACAGACTGATGCACAGTATATCAAGGGTGATTGATAAGTTTTAGAAAGAGAGGGTCGTTGAAGGTTAATAACCTTCATAGTTTTTCTGTTTTGGATAATAAAGAGTGTCTGTGAATATTGACTTTCTGCTGTCATCCCCTCTCAAGGGCTCCATGTATATGCTGACATACAGTCAAGCCTAGAGGAGGGTGCCCCTTCTGGCATTATGACAAATAAATGAAATACTGAATTACCTGATGTGAAAGTATTAATTTTTCAAATATTTTATTGCTCAAACTTTGACATAAATTGACCTAGGATACAAGGATAAGTCTAGTGGGCTTGGAAAGTGTGATACAGTGTCAACATTTTCAGTTTCCTGTTCATTTCCACTGAAATATCAGCTTTTCATTATCCACTTAAGTCCATTTTACCAAGAAGTTTGGTTGACATCATAACTACACTATAAGCCATACACACAAACTATGGGAAAAAGAAAGCAGAACTTAATATGTTTTGAAATTCAAGTATATCTTGTCCCTCTACTTACGTTATTGGGCAAAGGAAATCATCACTCTTACTGTTTCGCCATCGCAAAAGTCATTGCTGAGTCAATTCTTCGGAATGGGGATGTACTAAGAGGTACAAGGCACCGTTACTCATGTGTGAGCATAGGTGTTTATCAGTACCAGACAGGAAAACATTTAAATGTGAGGGTACTTTTAACCAAACCCTGTGATTATACACTTACAGCTAAAATATAACGCATTCCCATCCAGCACAGGCAAGTTTTCCCTCACTCATTACTGTGTGGTACACAAACTGTCTGCTTCATTCCTTGTGCAACCTGCATATCATTGCCTGTATTTCTTGATTGCAAACAAGTGAAACTTCTGAGAACATTCCTTTCTCTGAAGATAAAACTATCTCAGGTTGTGTACGCCTTCACTGTTGTGATCTTGTTTTTACTGTAGATTTCACACAAACCATGAGATACATGTTCATTTAGTTTTTCATAGTAAACTAGTGACATTTATTAGAGAAAACTAAATTGCCCAGACTGTTAAACTCTGCAACAACAAAGAGTCCCCGAGTTAATTGCTCAGAAAGGTCTTTGATAAACTCACATATGACACCCAGATGCATGCAAAGTTGTGCATCTTAGCATTCTTGATGTAATCAGTTGGGTGAATTGAGAAACAGGATGACTACTTTGCTGCCTTCTCTGGCAGCCTAAAACTGTCAATGACCTTCCATGATGACGCCACAGCTGCTTTTTACCCACACAAAATTAGCTACAATACATTGAATGATTCAAAACTTCCATTCATTCTCTTGTTTAACCAGTTTCTGTTCCCTTAATCTCATTCCAGTGTACCTTAAAATACCCTCGGACAGAGAGAGCCCTGTGTTAAAGAGCTGTATGAATTATTCATTGCCAGCGTTGTTTGCTGCTGACAGAGTCCAGGCTGATTATTCCTAGGCTTAAGGTCTGCTGAGGGAGACCAGGCGGTGTGGTTGAAAGTAGGGACGAATGTAAGGAAGTGGTTTGGGTTATTGAGGTTCAGCTTTTTTCCCCATGTGCGGTGTAATTCATGGAAAAAAAATGTCACTGAGCCATAGGGGCAAAAAGACTCTGGCACTGGTTTTGCCTTGAAAAACAAAATTCCTGACCTCTCCACACCCGTGAGACAAGGGTTTGATTTCCAGTCAGCACCACAACAAGATCAACAAACCTTTGAGGTCTCAGGATACAGCATGTTTCTACTATTTGTGTCTTTATGACAGCGAGTTAAGAAGTTTCAACACAACAACTAGTATACCACCATTTTACAAAAGGATTTAGAAATGCTGTGAGCTCACAGTGTTTTGCACTCAAAAATACTGGGTGTACCAGAGTGACGCTGGTATATGGGGTATGTCATTAGTACTTCACTGTCTCACACAAATACATACACACATTTAAGTTGTGCCTTTCAAGTTGTTCACCCACCCTGCCAGCTGTTTTAGTGAATAATAAACCCCCAAACTCCAAATGCATGCATCACCCTCTGCTAAAACTAAATTCCCTCTAAACCTCCACTAGTTGTTTTACACACCCAAATTGGTATTTGTGCAGCACACACATAATTGCACGTTTGGTTGGTAAATCAAGAACGCTGGCAAGCCATGGGCTCTGAAGGCTTCCCTCAAACTATAGCCTTGGGATAGCTATTAATATCCCCTACAGACACCAGCAAAATGCTCTGCCTTTCAGCTCTGTTTCAAAACTATACAGCAAAAAAAAATGTTAAACTGCACATTTTAGCACTGAAATGAAAAGTGGAGGATGTATTGCTCAACAGGAGAGTTACCAAATTATACAAAGTAGTTATACTGTCTAGACGTCAGCAAAAATAGTAAAAGTCATTTGCCGTTACAAATGGAGCGGTTTGGTGTAGTTTTGAAGCAAGTGATGAAGCTAACTGGGGCAGCTTATTTTAAACTGTTCCCTGTACTTAAATGAATTGTTTTTGGACCTGGTGAAAAATTTCTCTCTGTGGGGATTCAAATGCTAAATATTTATGTATGCGCACAAAAGGCAAAAGATAACACAGACATGAGCCCTCCTACACACAGGGGTGTTGCTCCAATCTCAAACTGATACTGAGAGCAGAACACATACACAGATATGCAGTGTCTACCATTCTTTCTTCCCCCCCCTGCTGTTACGTACTTCCTCCCCCTCACATCTGGACTTTTTTTGGCAGGACACAGTTCCTGTGTGGTGTGTGTACATTAGCAGGGGACTCAGTCTGAAGGTTGGTCAGGTTCTCGCAGCCCACACTGTTCAACTCTGATCACTTCAAGATTTTGAGCTTCTTTGTGTTTCACTATGAGAACAACTGTTGCTTAGACTCTTTGACTGATTGTTTATGTTGTCAAACTTACAATATGTTACGTTTTCCCATTAAAATATCTAAAGACACCTTCGATATTTCTATATGTTTTGTTGAGTTGTGTACTAATGTACTTTTAGTGTCAACACCTCGGATTTAGGTAGAATTAGAATTGTATTTAGGTGCATATATTTGTTACCGTGTATGTGTTGTGTTGACAAGTTCCTTTTCTGTGATATTTAAAATGTCTATTGCAATCGATATGTATTTAAATCTATCAATCCAGCTGTTTCCAACCTTTTGCGTAAGATATGGGTCAAGTGATTGTCTAACATCTATTCAGCTCCTGTTGAGAAAGTTTGTTTAATGAGATGCTTTTTACTGACGACAAATTTAGCCTCATTGTCTTGCACACTGATGATGATGCTTCATTTTTGATGTTTTTACACATACTATGCAAAGAAACACCAGTAATTGGAACTGAGAAAACAGTGCATTTATTGTGTTTTGTTGTTTTCCGCTGAGAATTCTACAAAAGAAAATAACTTATGATCATATTATACAAATGTGCAAATGTGTGGGTAGTGGAGCAGAAGAGGAGCAGAGAGGAATTACGTGGGAGTTAATATGAAAATGAAGTCTAGCTCAGCTGAAATGGTTTTCCCCCAGCTGAAAGGTAGGGCTACACTCAGGGGACACGAAAAAGATCCGTTCCTCCAGCTAACACTTTCCCATGTTCATGCCTCTATCTTGATCCCACATGTGATCATTTAAACAACACAAAAAAGGTTCATTGTTCTCTGCAAAAACTTTCGGCATGTCAAAGTTTCAGAGAATCTACTACTTTGCCCTCTTGATCGGTGAAATTTCATTCAAATCTCTTAATGATTCAGTTAATCTGTGGGTTGATGCAAGCAGTGGTGGAGTACATTTACAGTTTACATCAAGTTTTCAAGACTTTGACTGGGAAATATCTAGTAAAACAACAGAAAGAACTTGACAGGCAGGTTAAAAAGATTAAATTTCCGGGAATTACAGCTTAGATTTGCTTTAGGGTATGCATGTCAATTCTCTTTTGTTTTAAGCTTGCAATCAGGTCTGTGGTTGTTGGCCACTCCCGTGCTGTAATGATTCCTGCACTTATGCATCTCTGGCATACAGGGTAAATGTAACATTTTCAGGAATGCATGGTACAGTTAAAAGAGCACTCACCAGTTAAAAATTCTTATCCTGTCCCAGAAAGTTCCTTTTTTTAACTTTGGAGCTCAATTAAGTATAGAAAATTACTAAGTTGCAGATACAGGACTGCATTGCATACTTAATGCTTGAGTTCTTTGTAGTGGTGTAGTCCTTCCTTAAATTGCCAACTTGTTGTAAGTATACTTCTCTAACAGAGCAAAAAATAGACATTGCAAATTCAAAAGCGGACATGATTGAAATTGCAAAAAGTTATTTCAACAAATAGGGATGTAACTCAGAGCTGTGAAAATGCTCAATACTCAAACGAATTCCAATACTGTGATACAAGAAGAAGATTTTTTACTTCAGATCTGTTTTGTTTGCTGGGTTCACTTTGTCCAGCTTCAAATGGATGGTGGCACAGAGGGAGTAGCCTGCTATTTTATAAAACAACCCTAAATTATCGACAGATGCTGTCGTGACTTTCTTATACCTAGTGCAGGGTGAAGAGACAGCATCAGAAGTATGTAACCGACATGTCCAGATGTCAGGTCACACAAGACAGAGCTTTTACACTTAACACCAAGCAAACATGAGCTCAACCCACATAGAGAAAAACACATTACGCAGCAGGATCACTGGTGAATATGAGAAGTCACAGCTCCACTCATTCCCAGGTAGTCATCTACAACACCCCACAATTTATGCATTTATAAGTTTGGTTACTTGGTGTTTTCACTTGCGGAGTTTCCCAGAGGACAAACGCTCTATCATGCAGTGTTTTCAGAGGACGTGTCTTGGCAAGAGTTTTGTATCTGACTGCAGATTAGCAACAGAGCAGCAAATTATTCAGCTATTACTGCAGCAAGTAGCACTTTGTGCAAAGGGATAGTTGAGAGTCTGAATGAGTATACTATACACATATATGTAGGCTTATTTTTTTAATATATAAATTGATATAATTCATCTGCCAACCGATTAAAGCTGTTTTCACAACTGCTTGTTGTTTCTTTTTGTTTTTGTTTTGTTTTGAACGGCAACGCATAAGCAGTCGTTCCGTTTTATATTTAAGATGGTCTTCAAAGCAGGGGAGTTCCGAGTGTTGCGGTTCGAGGTCCCGCCTCGATGTGAGCCATGACGTCACATATTTAAGGAGTCAGGGATCAGAAATCCGCAATTCCCGCAGACTAGTCTAACTTGACCGGAGCAGTCTCTGCGGCAGACGCCTCCTCATCGGACTGACGCTCTGAGAAAGGTACAGTGCCCAAGTTAATCTCAGAAAAAAAAAAAACTTTGAGAGGGACTACAGAGGTTTCTGAGGAGAACTGGCAAACATCTGGAGTCTGAAATTCGATCTCATTTGTTTCAGAGGGTTTTTGAAGAGACAAAGCTTTCATGAGAAAACGGAGCGCAAATTCAGTCATAATATGGATAATTAGGTGTATTGAGGCCTACCGGGTGGGAACACTTCATTTTACACTATCTTAGAATAGTTTTATTTCCGTGGGTTTACTCTGATCATAACTTTTCAAACTTCAGCTCGGCAAACTCTGTAAGTATTTAGGCATTCCTTGATTTGAATGTATTCAGGGAGAATATGATGCGCATTTTGCACATTGTGTACGCTAAGTCTTACAGTAGCCTTTGAAGTTTTCAGTTTCCTTGATTTTTAAAATTTCCTAAATTTGTAGCAGAGATTTGTCTTAATGTCTGCTTGTGTATATACACATGTATATACATATATAGGTGTATGTGTGTGTATAATAGCCCTGTGTAGATATTGGGATATTTTGTTTACAACTAGGAAATAATGAATGATGACTTTTATTTTCATTTCAGGTATATAAACAATGATGGAGCTAGTGACAGATTTTCCTTCACATCTCATGAATTCAACAGATACCACTGGACTTAATGAATCTTTGTATGAATATGATGATGAGGAGTATAACTATAAGGACGAGCATGCTGAGCTTAAACAGTCTCTCAACACCATGTCCCTCATTGTTTACTCCCTTGCCTTCGTTCTTGGCGTGCTGGGGAATGGTGTGGTTATCTGGGTGACTGGCTTCAAGATGAAGAAAACAGTCAACACAGTTTGGTTCCTCAACCTTGCTGTGGCCGACTTCCTCTTCACAGCATTCTTGCCCCTGAGTGTGACATACACAGCAATGGATTTCCACTGGCCTTTCGGCAAGTTCATGTGTAAACTGAACAGCACTATAAGTTTTCTGAACATGTTTGCCAGTGTCTACATCCTGGTGGTGATCAGCGTGGACAGATGTGTCTCTGTGGTGTGGCCCGTCTGGGCCCAGAACCACAGAAGTGTACGTAAGGCATCCTGTGTGAGTGTGGGTGTTTGGGTCGTGGCTCTGATTCTCAGCGCTCCATACTTCATCTTCAGGGACACCGGGCCGTCATATGACAACGACGACATCATCAACTGTTTCAACAACTTTGCCTTTTCTGATGACTATGAAACACCGTCTGTCAATCAGCTGCGACTGTTTCGTCATCAGGCCATGATCATTACCCGCTTCCTCCTGGGATTTGTTGTCCCCTTTACTGTCATTGTCTCCTGTTATGCTGTGATAATTCATCGTCTCAGAAGAAACCGCACTCTGGCCAGCCAATCAAGTCGCCCCTTTAAGATCATCGCTGCTGTTATTAGCACTTTCTTCATCTGCTGGGCTCCTTATCACATTATGGCTCTAATTGAGTTGGTAAATCACATGGCGAATCATCCCAGTGAAATATTGGACAATGTCATCACTGTCGGAGTCCCTATAGCAACCAGTCTGGCCTTTCTCAACAGCTGCTTGAACCCACTGCTGTATGTGTTCATGGGTCAAGATTTCAAGGACAAAGTCCGCAAATCCATCCTGAATGTACTGGAGACTGCCTTCCAGGAAGAGGTTTCTCGCTCATACACCTACACAAATTCAGTGATCACCAGTCGGAGCAAAGAAAAATCTTTTTCTGATGCCGAGGTGTAAGCTTGCCAATGACATGATCATAAACAAATACTGTAACTGTAAATAGGAAATGTAACTGTAAATAACAACAGCAAAAAAAAACATTTTCATCAGCTTAGTTGTTTTACTCAAGGACCTTCAAGGTGATCTGTATACTTTATGTCAGATTCAAAGGTTTCACCTGTTACATTTTGATTGACATGAGTTGCATGATTGGATAAGAAAAAAATGTGTCCTTTAACTTCATTGTACTTATATAATTGACTGGTGGCAATAGTTGTACAATAAGCTCCATTAGATACCTTTGTATTGTATTTGTGGGATGAAGTATTTTGAATTGATGGAAAGTTCACATTTTTTATATATGTATATATTTATTTATGTGTCCCCTATCCAAACCAGAGATTGCAAGCCGCATTATAAACGAAAAAGAAAACACAGACCAATTTCAAGAACCTGTAAAGCAGGGGTCACCAACCTTTTTGAAACTGAGAGCTACTTCATGGGTACTGAGTCATAAGAAGGGCTACCAGTTTGAT
>JAUZTA010000030.1:14414377-14428376 GCA_034780835.1 Ctenochaetus striatus
CTAATGATAAGTCAGCAATCTGATTATCAATAACAATCAGCTGATAGCTCATTTTTTTAACACCTCTGTATTTATAGAGAAGAGTAAGTGGCTTCAAAAGTCCAGTATTGGTCTGGCTACACTGCAGGTGTTCAAGTTCTTTCCACCTTGATACTTTAAATTCAATGTAGAGAGGACAACAGTTATATGTTTTCCAATTCAGACTTCCCATGTGCGAAACTGAATTAATGCATTAATCTTTCTGGTAAGGTGCCCACAGTATCTCAAGCGACCATGTTTACTCTCCAGAACCTCATTTGTCTTTTTGGAAGCCTTTATGTTGTCCATAAGTTTTTTATTTTTTTTTATTGTAATATAATATTGTATATATATTGTATATAGTATGTTACATTTAAATGTTCCTCCCTTTTGCCCTGTTTTCCTCTAGCATCTCAGCTCTCTCTGCAGTGCATCGAGTGTCACATAATCTTTAGTGATCATAAGAGCAAAGAGCGTCATCTGAAGTTGAGCCACCCAGCAGAATATGAACAATCCATACTGAGAAATGCCCTGTTTGCCTGTTACGTGTGTGATCGCCACTTTACAAACTCCTCAGAGCTTATGGCCCACCAGAAAGCCCACACCGAAAAGAAACCCTTTAAGTGTCCAATCTGCAGCCAGGCCTTCAACAAGTCATCAGAGCTCACCCTTCATAAAAAAATTCATTTTGGCTTGGATGGTTACGCTTGCACCGACTGTGGCAAACCTTGCAAAACCATGACATTGCTGAAGTATCACCGCCGCACACACACTGGAGAGAGGCCGTATGTTTGCAAGGAATGCGGAAAGAGGTTCACCATGTCTAAAGCTCTACAGAAACATTTGTTGTCGCACTTGCCAGAGGGAGCTGAAGGGGATGGAGGAGACACCACAGTCAAGGCACAACTGAAGAAAGATGATGGTAATAAAAATGTCCATGCTACAGATGTCTTATGATTTGAGGTAGTGATCTACATAGTGACCCCTTTATAGTCATGAAGAACCCCCGTCTTACAGTGGAGATGAGTGCCTTAGCTAACCATTATTTAGTACAAGAAGTTGTTTTAATTGTTTTTGTAGTCTATGCATCCCTGTCAAAAAGGAGATAAGGTGTGGCTAAGGTTATAGCTTAACTTATTTTTTATTTTTTTTAGAATAATTTTTAATTAAATTTAAATATTCTTTCTGATGGAAAGGTGAAGGCCGTTTAAAAATTGTTATATTGGAAATATGAATATGTCAAGCAGAAAATATAATTGCCCTCTTCACATTTTTGACATTTTATTGTCAGATTATTTTCACTTATCTTGTTGAAACATGCAAAAACAGATGATCAGTATTCAATATTTCCCCTTTATTTCCATAAAAATATGGCCCTAAATATGTTAATACTCTCGAGGATAAAACTATATTTGGTTTCAGAAAAAATGCCAAAATGCATCATAACTGTCTCCTTTTATTATCTTTAGGTGCTATGAAGTATCTTTGTTCTGTGTGCAAGGCCAGTTTCAAGAGTACCAAGACTCGACTACATCACATGAAATCTAAGCACAATGTGTTGCCTGCTGCAGCCAACAATGCCCTCCTTGCTGGACAGCACGTGAAACAAAGTACACCCATCATAACTCCAATATCGATCTGCCAACCAGGACTTCTACAGGTGGAACCCAATGGACCTCTGCAAAAAGTCGACGCTAATATTGACACAGAGCAGATTCGAAAACTTATTGAATCTCTGGGCAATGTGCAGAAAGTGAACCAAGTCGTCATACTGGGGCAGGTGCCACCTCATGCCCCTCCGCTGGAAGTTCAGCAAATATCTGAACTGGCAGGACCAGTGAATTTGAATCTCAATCCACCTCAAATAGATTTTATGGGACTGAAACAGACAGGATCAAAATGTGCATTTGAACCTTCAAACAACCCATGTGATTCAATGGAGCAAACAATTATACTGGAACCTATTACACCAGATGGACAGTTGGAAAATCCTACTTTCTCAGAACTAGGTTCTCACATAGCAGGAGGTGAAAATATAGAGCTTACACTTGTTCACACTGAACATACAGAGACACCTGAGGGACGAGTGGTGCATCAGATCATTCAGCAGCCTGATATTACAGAAATTCAGTCTGATCGTCTGGATCAAATTGTTTGTCAGACTGAGGTAGAACTTAAACAAAACCTTGAGCAAACAGTCATATTGGAACTTACTCCCGCCTTGATACCAACTGTGGAGCTGGAACAATCCCAAACTATGCAACAAAATGAAATCCTGTCCTCCTCTCTTGTACCAACCACCGAACTGGAGAAGACTCCTAATCAGACTCCTGATCAGACTGTGATAGAGGAACAGGAGACAAGCTTGTCAGTCCCCCCACTTTTGCACACAGTTGAGTTGGAGCTGACACCTTTACAGAGGGAGCAACAGGACCTCCCACTTTGCCCCTTTGTTCCACCAGACAGACTTACACAAACTCCAAGTGAATCTGAAACTAATCCCAGAGAAGAGATTGATTCACATTTGCAAACAGTAAGTCTAGATCAAGTTAGCACTGTGATTGATGAAGCTGCTCCACAGAAGACACAAGAAAAGGCTGAACAAGGACCATTTGAACAAGAACCATCTGACAGTTTGCTGACAGATGAAAAACAGGGTCAAGTGCAGGTGGAGAACCTGTCTCACGAAAACCCATCTGCTAAAGAAGAGGTTCCATCACAATTAGAGACAAAGCAGGTCCCACAGATCTCAGAATTACCTGTAAATGTGATGTCAGCTCAAGAACTGGTAAAAGTGCGGAAAAGAAAGCCAGCCAGGGCATTTTTCCTTCAAGGACATATGCAAGAATTGGCTGGATCGATACATAAAAATGATTTACAAATTGATGTCCCGCCTGCCAAACGTCAGAGAAAAAAGAAATCTCATCTAGTTGTTAAATTTGGTCCAAAAAGCAAAGAGAAGAAAAACAAGAAGCAAAAAAAGCCATCACAGCAGCATCAGCCACGGCAGGAAGATGGGCTAAGAGGTAAAACACCAACAAGTCTCTCAGAGAAAAGAGTACCATCACAGAAAAAGGGAAGAAAAGGAAAAAAGGACAAGAAAGCAGGTCACTTGATACCAACAGCTGAAATAGAACTACCTCCATTGACCAAGGACTCACAGATGCAACAAATCAAAGAGGATGCTAGAAAAAAGAAAAAGAAAAAAGAAATGGTCGCAGAGAGGGATATTCATGTAAATGAGCCCAACATCGTAGCCTCACCTGCACTGAAAAAGAAAACACAAGGAAAAGTGATAAGTAAAGACCAGTCCACAAATACAAAGGATGGGACCCAAAAGAAAAAAGTGTCAAGAAAGGAAAAAGAAAAAGCAGGCACAGCTTCAGCAGACATACCTGGCTCTCACATAACACAAGACGCTCTACTTTTATTGAGAGGTCATAAACAGCCCCAGCTGAAAGTTTACAAGTTAGACACTTCAAAGGCATCAGGCCAGACACAGGAGGCTTCCCCTCTTGAATGCCAAACTATGCCCCAACGGAGTAAAAACAAAAAGCTTACACTTCCAACAAGTGAGTCTACAAGTAATATCACAGCAGGAAATAAGAAAAAAGGAGGAAGACCCAAAAAGAATCAGAAAGCTCTTTCATTGTTGTCCTCGCTACAGGTTATCCGTCAACCTCCCGAGACACTGCCCTCAAAGCCAAAGACAACCAGGAAACGTAAAGCTTCCTTGAAAATTGAGACTGAAGGAGTGATAACCTCTCCTCATTCCAAGCGTGCCTTAGAGTGCAAGGACTGCGGGGAGAGATTTAGTGAAGTGTCGTCCCTTCAGAAGCACAAGGCGATGGTGCATGTCGTTGAGAGTCCTGGTCTCACTTACACCAATGGGAACGTATTTGAAGGTGTCTCAAGGTTGGATCTTTACCAGCTTCCACAACAACAAGATAAGGTTGTTAGGGTGATGAATGCTGCTACCGACTGGGATTGTGAACCCGAAACAGGAGAGATGGCATTAGAAGAAAGAGAGCGAAGTGTCTCTTTTCCAGCTTTAATTCCATCCCCATCATTACCTGCTCCTCTTTCAGAAGCTGAAATGATCACATATGAAGACAAGGATGTAAGTAAAACAGGAGCAGATGATCACTCTCATTCTTCTCCAGGTGTACGCTCGACATCTGAGCAAATAAAAAACAGTGAGACCCCACAAAATTTCATATCTGAATCCCCTTTAAATACAACTGTTAAGACAAGTTTGAAGACAAGTGAGCCTTCATCATCAGACAAGGACAAGCAAGAGGGAGATGCTCTAAAGAAGCCCAGCTCAGGATCTGAAATGCAGGGGAATACAGATGAAGACATTAAGGAGGATTTACTTCTTGAAGTTGACTTGGTCACTGTTGGGGAGCAGAATGAGGGAGAGGATGATCCAACTTCTCATGAGGGTACTGTACCCCAAAATGAATTAAATAAAACCTGCAATTCTGTGGGTGGACACATTGTGCAAGTTGGTAGTGGAACAACTGTAAAAAGTCTAACTTCACAAACTGTATCATGCTCCACGCACACAGTGGAGGTCAAAGAAGAAGAGGAAGAATTATTACTCCAGAGGAAAAAAGGAGGGAAAGGTACTATTGCAAGGAATGCTACAAGGGGTAGGAGAAGAGGAATGGGGCGTCCAAAAGGGGATGTGATATCAAATAAAGCATCAGCTGGAGAGATTGTCAGAGGACAAGAATCAGAAAAAGAACAAGAAGAATGTCAGATAGTTTATGAAAAACAGCCTGTCACCTCAGATTCAGAAATTAATAACAAAGATGATACCAACACAAGGACTTCAGAGCCAGGGAGCTCTCCTGTTTTTGAGGCCAACAAAGCTACTGTTTCTGCCATGTCTTTGCCGTCAATGCCATCCACATTAGAGGAAAGTCCTGAAGAGCAAGTTGTGTTTGAGTTGGAGTCAGTAACCACTAGTGTTGAGAGGGTAATAAATGAAAGAGGACTGCAAGAAGGAGAAGAACGCAACAGGGACCAATCTCCAGGCATCATACTTGAAAAATTCCTTACTTCTAGACAGAGAGCAAATGCTAACAAAGAGTTGTGCCTACTGGCAGCAAAGAACATTCAAAGACAGGTGAGATTCTGCTTGTCCCAACAAATACCACACATGAACAATGAATAATGAATTCGACATTGCAAACTTAGACTTGTTCTCATTCCAGGGTGTGGATAGCGTTGATGAGAATGAAGTACAAGTCCTTGGGAACCAGGAGATCAAGGTTGAAGAAAATAACTTTGATCCACCACAGGTTGCAGAAACCTGTCAAAACAGACAGTGTGCAACAGAGCAGCCACAGCATCATCGAGATATAAGGACTGTTCTGGTGAAGGAGGAGACCAGCCTCGTACTGAATGAGGTTCTGCCTATGCAGGGAGGCAGACACATCCAATGGAATGTGGAGCAGGTCAACACTGAAAACCCCTCGAGTCCGGGTAAGTGCATATTTTAAAGTATGTGTTCAGCATTTTTGGAGATACTTTTATTTACTATATTTTCGAGGATTAAAGAAGATCAATGCCACTCTCATGGTGCATTGCATATTAGTTTTAGCCAACAGGCAAGTACTGCTGTTGGGCACTGGTATGTTTGAATTGCTTCCTCAGCTTAATGCTTAGCCAAGCTAAATAACCTAACTGTTGCTGTGAATGGTCATGGTCAATTGTGTTCTATTTGTACGTATAGGAATAAGACTTATTAGTGGTAAACCCTTTGCACACTGCATTTACAGTCTGAAAGCCTTGGAGGGCCCTATTTTTTTTTCAGTGATGAAGGTCTTTGGTTCTTTGCTTTCAGTTATGGAGAGCGAGGACGCAACAACTGACTGTCATGTCACCCCTGAGTTTAACACCAGCCAGTGTATCTTCTACCCAGTGAAGGAGGAGGAGAGAGAGGTCCTGCTGGGAGCTGCTCAGACCAGTGGTGGGAATTCAACCACAGGCACATTCAATGATCCCTTGCAGACAGAACCTCAAGCAACAGGTAGCAATATAGGTATGGCATTGCTTTTTCTGTGATATTACCCTTCATAAAAGATTGGAGGAAGAACTTTATTTTCATATTAATTTCATATCAACAACAAATCAAGGAAACCATTCTGCACCAGACTACCAAGAAATGAGAATGAGAGGACTGCTGTCAGAACCAGGGATCAGTGACTTTGCAGATGGACAAGGTTTGTTTTCTATTTTAAAATGATTAGTACTTGTAGGTTCCTTATCAACACACTTGAGCTCTTTATTTAAAATAGTCAAACTGTAGATACCCCATCTGTATGTAATAATTGATCTTTCAGGTGAATCAGATGCTGAGTGGCAGCATCCACCAGACCTCCGGGACTTTCTCCTCCAGAGTTCTGATGAAGAGGATGTGGGTGTTATTGAGTTGTCTAATCCTCAGCTTGACTCAGAGGCAGAAATAATGGCCTATTTCAACAGAAACCAAACAAACAGTGCACAGCAGCCACAAGAAATGTCCCAAAAGTACAGTATATCTCTTTTTTTAGTCCTCACACCTTTACAGAACAATGTTATAAACCTTTTTTCATTCTTTGAATTCAACCATAATGTAATACTTTGCAGATTTATGGAAATTGAACTGACTTTAAATAGGACAGTTAAAGGATAACACATTGTTTTAGCAAAATAATATCTGTTGTGCTCTTGTATGTGCTCCTCACTTCTGTCATGTTCATGATATTTTTTTTCCTTTTTCTTCTTTAGTTTGTCAACTTCAGTGAACCAGCCCCAAACACCAAGAGAGGAAAACAGGTTGAAAAGGCCCGTTGATTACTTCTCCAAGTATTTTGGTTGGGATACCTGGGTAGAAATTGCCAGATGCACAAATAAACTGTCCAACATTCCCAACCCCGTCTCAGCTAGAGAAGTTGCACAGTTTGTTGGGATCCACATTGCAATGGGAACTTTAAAGGTTTGTGCCGCATGGGGACTTTACTTTAATATTTATTGACTTTGTTAGTGAGATGCCAGACTATTAAAAGTTTATTTGGTCTCTTGCTGTTTTTCAGTTTCCCAGTCCAAAGCTCTACTGGGAGGACTTGACAAAGGTGCCCTTGATTGCTGAAGCTATGCCACTTCCCCGTTTCCTCAAACTGACCCGCATGTTGAAACTTGCTTCTCCTACTAAGGATACAGTCAACAGTAATGTTCTGGAAGGAAGACATGATGGTGACTTTCAAAATGCACAGGAGGGGAAAAATTTCTTAAGCGAGCAAAGTGGAGCTTCTCAGCACATTGATGGGCAGAGACAAGGGGACACAACAAACAACCTTCACAGTTCAAAAACACAGACTGATCCCCTGTGGAAGGTTCAGCCTTTATTGTTTCGTTTCAAAGCGGGTTGTCAGTCACTGAGCCGAGATGGAGATTATGCTGTTGACCAATATCCACTTCCTCTGACTGGGAAGTTACATAACCAGAAACTGTCTCTCCACTGTACTACATTAATTGGATTTAGTGGTTTGCTCTTACATGTGGATCTTAAATTGGGTCTTTCCGGCAAAGAGGATGCTGTTGAAAAAATGGTCCCTAAAGGTAGTATGGTGTTCCTTTGCAAACAGGAACTCTCCACTCCTGCTATGCTAGAACGCCTGTTAGTTGCTGGGGTTCATGGTGCAGGTAAGGTGGGAGGAGCCCGAGGACAGATCGGAGATGAGTTTGTAAGCTCAGATGGGAAACTGATGTTACGCAGATCACACTGTGGCTTCATACTTTCAACTGCTGGAAACAGCCAGGGGAACGTGCTTTCTCTCATTGACAATTTTGAGAAGGCCCAGATGTCTGCTCATCTCAACAAAGATCTGCTCAGTCTTTACCCTATCCCCCTTACTGCCTCGGCCCCAACCTGCTGGCCTCAGGCGGTGCTCTGGTACCTTACAGATGTGGCTTTGGTCAACTCTTGGCTCTTGTACAGACAGGATCAGAGAGCAGCATCTGTACCTTTGACTTTCATGGCCTTTAGACTGGAAGTGTCCAAGGCTTTGATCCTCTCCAGTGGCTCTGATACGCAGGACTCAGTGCCCTCTCAACCCCCCATGGAGAAGGCTCATGCAACAAATGAAACCCCCAATCCCAGTCTGGTGGATGAAAATCCTCTGCCAGATGCAGCCACACGGTATGATGGTTCAGGCCACTGGCCAGAGCAGCTTGGTGAGGGAGAAGGAGGCAGGTGTCGTTTTGGGGACTGTCAGAGAACATCTCGAGTGTTATGCCTTAAGTGCTGTGTCTTTCTTTGTATCTCACGCAACCACAACTGCTTTTTGAATTTCCATAATCAAGGGAGTATGGGAAAAGAGTAAGGTTTACTGCCAACTTTGCTCTTTATTTTTCAACATTTTGCATTCTAGTTTAGAATGTAACTGTGTTTGGTGTTCGTGAACCCAGCTAATCGAAAAGTGAAGTATCTCCTCTTACCTTACAACTTTTCCATGATGCCTTTCACTGGCAGTGTCATTCTCATGTGGGATTATTGTGCTGCATTTTAAAAAAACAGATGCTTTGTGATGTGGCTTAAAATGTTTGTGAACATTTTCAAAAATAAATTTGCCAATTAAAAGAAATATTTAAAAAAAACACTTAAAGCTGTAAATTTTAAGCTGCAAAAAAGGTGAAAATATGTAATTTTGGCATTGCAGTCATTGTAATTTTTTTACTATTTATTTTAAACTGACCTCATTTACATTCTACGATGAACTTGTTTTTAGCTCTACGAATTTTGACATTTACTTAAATTTCAGAAAACAATAAAAGACATGAACAAAAAATGTGTCATCTTTGAGACTCACAACAGACATTCACACATAACATTAACAGGACATTGTGATATACACTTTTTGCTACATAGTATGTACATTATTGTATGTAAGAAAAGAAAATCAGATTATGTTAAAATAAATATAACCCTGAATTGGATACATATATGTTTAAATGCAAAGGCATGTTATAATACAGGGCAAGAGCCAACAATTCCGACAAATCTGGGGAATATTGTTTAAAGATAAGAGAGAAGGGCATTTAGTATCTTTAATATTTATTCTTTAATGGTTTTATATACTATAGCATCTTTTCTTTATCCTTGGTATGTTCTCCGGCCTCTGACCGTCAAAGCACTTTGTAAACTCGATTTATAAAAGGTGCTACATAAATAAAGTTAATATTAAGTTAGGCATGGACTGAAAAACGTTATAATGCATGTTTGTTTGTGGAAAAACATGACACAAAGAAGTAACTGAATATAAAGGGTTATATTGAACTTGCAGAGGAGGAATGTAAACAAAACCATTACAATACAGTAAGTAAAAATAACTAAGGACTTTTCGCTTATGTTTTGGGTCACGTGACAGAGATCGACCATAGATTTGAACTGAATAGAAAAGGAAGTAAATTCAAAACCATGTTCATAGACGTGCAGCTGTTCTGATTGCGTCCAGATCGGCGCAGATTTTATGAGTTGTCACCAAAAGTGTTGACATTTTTAAATAATACTTTATCATAGTGCTATCACACTGCACAACTCTTAAAGTCACGTGCATTGTCTCCATTACGGTTTGTGTTCCTCCAGCACTCACTACGATGTAAAGAGTTTATCTGTATCTGCGACCGAACTACTAAGACGATGTGTATTCGATATTTGAATGTTTTGTGCAAAGACGATCAACAACAACATTGTATCGAAAAACTCTCTGGCAGCCATCTTAGTTGTACCAACTGCTGTCACAACCATACACCAGGAAGTGTCCGATCTAGTCGTTGTACTTCTCTGGGGTCAACTCTCTCAGTCAAACTACCCTCAAAGAGCGGTTCGAGAGGTAACGTAAACGTCTGTTCAAATTTATATATGTTATTTTTAAAGCCTGCTGAACGTGCAGATCTTGACGTACACTATATCGTTATATAAAAGATACACACAACCCAGAAACAATGAGTTAAACTTGATGTTTGAAAAGGCAAGAAAAGTCTTCGATTCTCTTTGAATGGCAGCCAGTGTTGTTAGCGCTAACTAGTAGCCAACTAGCTAACATTAGCCCGCTCGGTAACGTTACCCTGCTGCTCAATGATTAGTCGTAGCTACTTACACGGACTTTAGATTAATAAGTGTAATAATTTGTCTGTGTCGTTGCCGTCTAACAGCTATATCCGTCAAGGCTTGTATTACGCTTACTGATTGCATTATGCACGTAGGCTAGCATGGAGCTAGTTAGCTTAGCCAGCGGCCTTCAGTAGCGCTACGTTAACTAACGTTAGCCAAGATGAGCTGAAACTTAAGTGACTGCTGCGAGGAAACGCGACAACTTTTAGAGTTGTGGTAACTGTAAAGCAACTAGCTTTGAAGTTAATTAATCCCCTCCTAGCTGGAACGGAAAAGTAGATGTATGTTGTTATTCGCTAAGCATAGCTGATACTCAATGTATTTGGCTATCGATATCTATATCAGCACAACAGTGTTATATTCCAGCTATTGATCACCATTGCTTTAATTTTCATCTGATATGTAACCTGAATATTCGTGCTTTCTTTGTTTCTGCCCTGTTTTCCGAATAAATCCAGAACGTTTTTTGTGAGTACCTGTTGAGACCACCCAGCATTCCAGGATGGACTCGGAAATTTTAAACATAGAGGAGATAGTAATGGGACGAGGTTTGCCAGATCCACCTCCAGAAGTTCCCCCTGAAAAGCCAGCAGAACCATACAAACCCATTACTTTGAATGGACCTCCTGCACCCCCTGTTCAGTCCTGTAAGTGGCACAGTAGTTGCAACTTAAACTTAGTTTCATGAAAGAAACTAAAAAAAGAAACTTTGACTTTTGCATGATTTCTCTTATCTCATCCTATTCTTCCAGATCAGCATGAAAATCTGCAATGTTTTCAGTGCTTCATCACATTCTGCAGTGCCAAAGCCAAGGAAAGGCATATGAAGAAGAGCCACCGGGAAGAGTATAAGCAACAGCTTCAGCAGGCAAGGATCAGAATATCAGTTCAATTAATTGTTAAAAAAGGGGACACTTCGGTCACTTGCAAATTTTAGACTGATTTTATGAATATTTATAGAGCTTGATATTGCTTGAGTGTATTCAGGTGTACTAAGCACATTGTACACATAGAGCATATAAATGTAATACATCTTTAGTGGGTTAGTTGTGGAAAGCCCTGAACAATCTCTTGCACCTTGTCTTTGGCAAATCAAGTTAATCTGAAAGTTAAAGTAATTCTTGATTTTGAATTGTTTTAACTTTGACCATTTTTTAATGTCTTCACAGGGAAACACACTCTTCACATGCTATGTGTGTGACCGTACTTTTCTGTCATCTGAGGAACTGACACAGCACCAGCCAACACACAGCAAGGATGACAAGCCCTTCAAATGCATTCACTGCAAAGAGTGCTTTAAGACCTTCTCTGAAGTTAGTATAATGTTACATTTTCTTTTTCCTCTCAATCTTTTTGCATGCAGATAATAGTCACTGACATTATTACAATGTAAAAACACTATGAAAAGATATAATCAGCATACTATGTTACTAAATATTTGTCCAACTTTTACTTCTCATCATTGCAGCTCACAGCCCATAGAAGACAGGTGTGTCCCGAGAAACAGTTGGTATGTAAAGACTGCAATCAAACCTTTCGGAGTGCTGGACTGCTGCGTACTCATCGCCTGACCCAACATCCACGCCCAGACGTAGAGACTGCAGAGCTGCCAGAGGACCCTACGAAAACCCACCGCTGTAAGAAATGTGGTCAGGGCTTTGAAACGGAATCAGAGCTGACTGCACACCAGGAGAAGTACCCTGAAGGCCAGCAATGTAATGGCAGTGCTGCATCCATTAAGAAACGTGGAAGACCTTCCAAAGCTGAAGACCCAGCAGCTGCTGAAAAAAAGGGAAAGCGGAAAAAGAAGGATGAGACAGAAGCACCTGAGGAGTTGGTGAAGGCAAGCAGCACACCACAGTCAGCAACAGCAGCAGCAGCAGCAGCAGCACCACCACCTCCAGCAGAAGAAAAAGGAAAAGCAGCTGGAGCAAAGCGTGGCCGTCCTTCTAAAACAGCAGTCAAAGCAGAAATGGAAGATAAGAAGAGTCCTGAGGATGACAGTCAAGCTCCTGGAAAGGATAAGAAACCTAAAGCAGATCCTGCCACATCCCGTCAGCACCCCTGTCCTGAATGTGACCTCACATTCCCTGGCATGATTCATCTTCGCGCCCACAAGAAGGAGAAACATACTCCACGGAAAGCCCACCCCTGTGAAGAATGTGAAGAGAGCTTTGCACGTCCTGAGCAGCTGGATGCCCACATGTCAAGGGTTCATGCTGTGGGCCGCTTTGCCTGTCCAACCTGTGGGAAAAGCTTTGGCCGTGAGCGCACCTTGAAAGCTCACGAGAAAAGCCACCCAGAAGAAAAGCCTGAAAACCCAAGTGCAAAGAGATAATTGAGACATGGGGACCTTGCAGAGAGTGTATGACTTTTGAAGATTTTAGTCAGGAGTTGTCCTTTTTATTTTTAACATTAGATGTCTGATGCTTCATATGATGATCTCAGATGAGTTTGGAATGGTTTTGAGGATGATATTTTAGCAAGTTTTGGATTTAAAGTTGCGCTTTGATCATGGGCTATTGAAATTTTGGACAGACACATCTCCTACATTGACCAATCAAATCTTAAATCCATCTAAATCCCCGATTCTAAAAAGCCTGGACAATGTGTAAAACATAAATAAAACAGAATATGATCATTCAAAAACAGAATGTGATAATTTGTTAAATTCCGTTTGTCAAAGACACCTGAAATCAGAACAAAGACAATATAAACTTGTTTGTTTTTTTCCTCATCATCTTAATTGATTTTTGTGACTACACGCACACTCTGAATTTGACGCCAGCAACATGTTGACAAGTTGGGTCAGGAGCAACACAAGACCGGGAAGTAAATGGATTGCACCAAAAACCTGTTTCTGTTTGGTACTTTCCACAGGTAAACTAGGTAACTGATTCCAAATACAGTTCATTTGTGTGTTTTTATTTACGTTTTACACAACTTTTTTGTAATCGGGGTTGTATTACACCCTTTTTCACAAAACGGCTTATTTGTAAAAACAAACTGTTTTGATTAACTTTCTAAATGATTTGTTTCTGTTTTTTTTTTAAAGCTTGAAATGTGTGTGGTGTGAACTTAGTGTCTTGAGTTATTCAACTCATTTTGTGGTTAATTTTTTTTATGTTTCTTTTTTCTTTTTTTGTCAAAACAAATTGGGTAAGTACATATTCTGAAGAATATTAGATGCCTAGTAGAGATACTATGTTTGAATGTTTAGAAAGTTTGTCAAAAGAAATGTGTATTGTACAGCTTCTGGTTAATATTTTTGCATTTTTTACACTTAATACTTTATGTTCCTTTCTAAATTAAGTCTCATTGTTTTTTTTTTGGTTTGGTTGTTTGATTTTTTTAAATAACATAATTAAGTTCTGCTAAAAAAATGATTTTGGCAAGTGTGTCAGGTTCTATGTGGAGCTTTTTTCACATGAGCAGAAATGATCCACTTTAATCCTGATTTGTAAACAGTAAAATGTACTCCTTTATTTTTTTGCTTATTGAAACAATATTTCATGTCTTAGACATTTCTTAAGTGGAACTCTGGCTCTTTTAATGCCTAAGAGTCCTATAAGGAACTGTGTATATCATGTGTTCACTGATTGGATTGTTTCTCTCCCCACTGCAATGTGTCTGGACACTGCAAAAATGTAATAAAACATGCTATCCCAAAGGAGGCTGTTAAAGAATTAGCTGGCATTTCTTTGTCTTTGTTCTCGGTTCCAATGCAGGAACGTAACACGGATCCTATCACTTATGTGATGAAGCTATAGTTTTATTCTTAGATGGGACAAAAATACACTGAATGACATGTTTTTT
>JAUZTA010000030.1:14512698-14523570 GCA_034780835.1 Ctenochaetus striatus
CAATTAAAAGCCCACAACTGTTTGAGTGGTGGAAAGCTAATATAGAGCAGCAGCAGGAGATGTTCGTTTTACATCAGCTGTTGCATAAAATGCCAGTGTGTAGAATTCAGTGACCCCTAGTGGTGAAGTAACAGATTGCACACAAATGAATAGCTTTCTGCTGCACTTCCCTTTCAGCCACGGAGGAGAAACTATAGCGGAAATGAAACTTGTGAAAAATGTGAAAGGCCCTCTTTAGAGCCAGTTTGGGGTTTGTCTCTTCTGGGCAATCGGAGAAACATGGCAGTACAACAGGGCAGCTCTGTAGAGGCATACTGCTACCTCCGTAGATAAAGAAACCTCATGCTGTGGTAATGAAAACACAATAGCTCTTATTTCTCAATGATTATACACTGATAAACGCAAACTTATAAATATTATATTTCACATCTGCCATATTCTACAAATAGATCCCGCTGAATCCTACACACTGGACCTTTAACACAGCTCCGGTGCAGCTGTAGGGAAGTGATGGAAAGTAAAATAAGGCTGGTATGTAGCAGAGAAATAAAATTTCAAACCGCAGACATTCTTCAAAAGCAAAAGGAGCTTTATCCTGTTGTCAACATGGCTACACTGAGTCAACAAGTTTAACACGCTGCTGATTTGGGGAATATTAACTGTTTGGTTTCCATCCACACTTCTATCAAGCAGAGCACTTCAGGGCGTGCCAGTTATCCCCTGCAGCTAAATGCATGTATTCATGGACTGATGCAGCATAGTGCAATATATATATGGCACTTGAGGAAAACATCCAAAAAACGAAAGCTGGGTTGAACCTTGTTTCTTTTTGATCATTAGCCAAAATGTGTTTGTGTTATAGATTATAGAGAGCCATCATATGCCAAAAGCTGGCGCTGAATGCTTATTCTTTTACCACATTTTTATTTATTTTCTTTTAAATCAAACAGAAAAATGTATTCTGAAATTAATTTATTTATTTTCAACACAGTTTTTTTTAAGAACAGCTGTATACACCAATGCAATTTTGGCATATTTTGTGAATTTTATGAAATGTTAATTTTTTTTGGATATTCATGAATACTTTTGGCAGCAGAAAATCTCCATCAGTAGCCAGTTTTTTCATACTCTTTCTTGTGCCTTGCATTTTATTTGGCATGTAACAAACCAGCAATCACAATAACGTGTTAATGACTTGAAGCTGTGGCTGTCCCATGCTTCAGTTGTAAAAAAGAGAATAATGACTCCTCACCACCGCGAGGTCGACTGTGGTTTTGTCTGCAGCCTGTCATATTGAGACCATTTGTTTAATGGCAGATTAGAGAAAAGAATGAGCAGCAATAAAACTGCAGACCACTAGGGTCACCTTCAGGACCTGCTTGTGGTTATTCCTATCATTAGCATGTCGCATCTCGTGCTGCCCAGCTCCAATTATCCCTGACACAGGCTCTGGTCTTATGACTGGAGGTTCAAACTGCCCACTGTTGGACTGCAGCTCTCACACTGATGGACTAATGTGAAATATGGCAACAGATGCAGAGCGCAATGACTGAAACACATTATTCAGGACCCAAGGGCCATTAAAGCCATAGCTATTAAATATAATTTGAAAAAATTAGCTTTTTGGCGCATGGAATAGCAGGTTGTGAGGTATTATGATAATCACTACAATCCCCAGGGTGCCTGCTTTCCCCAAATGTTATTACTATGCGCATGCCTTTGTGAATGGGTTTCGGGATATGTAGTCTTGTTTGTGAATGCTTTATAGGAAGGGTAATTCTCCTCAGGTGCATGGGCAATAATTGCTTTTGCCGGGGTTTGTGCTCTTTTGTGTGGCTGTGAAGTAATTATAGCTCATTGCTTGATATGTTGTTGGTTTGAGAGAATTTGGGCATATTGCACACATTTCATTACAGCACAGAATTGTCACGCACACACACCACAGTGAATGAGGCTGGCTATTTAACTGACATTTGTGCTGATTTTGAACATGTAGACCAAACTCATGGTTACAGGTATCGTTGAGTGATAAGTAGAATTTTCACCTTAATCAATTAATTGATTAATTTAACCATTTCTTGTATGCAGTCTATCAATCCAACCGCTGATTTCCTAATTACTCCTAAGAATTTTCAATAATTAAATAATAATAATAAAAAAATAAACATCAAAACTTAATAAACCCTCTCTGGCAGATGTGTCATCCCTTAAATACCTAGTCTTAAATTCAAAAGACTGCTGTGACAAACTGATGACAGACAAACAAAAACAAATGTTTGTATTGCTTTTCTAATAGGGACACTCCCTTGACTTAATGAAGTCTCAGAACCTCACACTAAACCTCACCATAACAACTTAATTCCTAAATCTAACCCACATTAAGCTTTACTCAAACCTCATTCTAATCTCAGACCCAAAATAATCTCTTTACTCTCCAAAAGCAGTCTGGACCCTGGGGGCCTTAGTTTGTTGTTTCATAAAGTCACATGAGGTCCCCAGGGATTGGTTTGTAGTCATTTTAGAGTCCCCACCAGGCTCTAAAAACAAACACACACACACTCCCACACACACTCACATAGACACACACTCACATCATCTCTGGTTGGCTGAAATAACAACATCCACAGACTGTAACAGTACGTAGTGTTAGTCTGAACCATTTTCTCACTCATATACGGCTGCTCGAGTAAACATAAAAATATTTAACAGTAGAATAACAACATAAGATTGAATGAGGTCTTACATTATTTTTCTAGAACAGCAGCATTAAAAATTATTTTAAACAAAGATACATTGAGAAAATCAAGTTTGAAGTGATTTATGCTAACAGAAACATGTGTATTAATCATCCTAATGTATCTTGCTTGGGTGGAGACAGAGCTTAAGCAGGACTTAAGGTGCTGTCTTGCTGCTGTCTTGACAGGCGCTCTTTGATGCTTTTCCCTTCAAGTTCTTTTGCACAGTGGTTGCACTGCTGTGAAAAGCCATTTTTAATTTGCAAAGCTTACAGAGGACCATAATGTTGGCTCTCTGTCTCAAATATTCCCACACCTCAGGTTTTTAGCTGCAGCTCATGTTCTGGGGGAGTTGTTCCAGCTTTTACTGGGGTGCTGCCTTATTACTTCATTGTTTAGGACACGCTGATGCACATCTTGCAGATTGACGAATGTCCCTCATTAATAACATATAGTACATTGATCAGTCACATGTCACACTAGAGATAAGTTGACCAGCTCTTGTTACATGCACATGCAGTCAAACTCCAGAAAGTTTGATGTTGACTTCTGTGTCTTTTTTGGGTAATGAAATCTGAAAGTCAGCACTGTCGTTTGTCTTTGTGCAGTCATCCAGTAATGTGGAATTGAATCGTCCAACACTTACCTTGTTCATCTGGTTTGACACTCTCAGACTAATATCTCTTCTGCATGATAAAGAAGTGGCTTTGTGGTCGCCATTTTAACAGTGGAGACATTTACAAAGAAGAGATCTGTGTGCTCCACCATTGCTATGCTAAGAGTGTGCAGGCTGGGGTGGACAATGGCGAAAAATAAATAAATAAAAAAAATAGATTTAAACTTATCAATCATTTCTCATGTACTGGAGATTTAGCATTTAGTGCAGACTATCCATTCCAAATGTTTTGCAACATATTTCTTTGGCAACGTGAAAAACAAACCCTCTTAAACTTACTCATATTAAACCATCTTCACGTTTGCAAGAAGTGTGAAATTTGTGTGAGAATGGACCCATAAATAACTCTGTTTATCTGTTATTTGAGTAAAAATGTATTTCTCGTGTAACCTTTCATTGCTGGAGCTGAGCAGAATCAGGTCTGTGATATAGGAGACTTCCAAAGCCTGAATGTTTCAGTTGCGCTGGTGTGCTCACATCAATAATAAACACAGGTCACTGCTTTGGTCTGAAAGGGCAGAGAGGCGGTCAGTGGGACTGCGGTGCACATTTCATTGCGGCCGGCTGCCTAGATTGGTTCAAATGTACATATAGTGCAGAATGAGGGTATATTGGATGCATGATTTTTCTCTCTGTTAACATAAGAAGATAACATATAAAAAAATAAAAAAGCCCAAATAAAATAAATAAAAAATAGAAAAAGCCCACGCAAAATTTTGATGCACTTTAACCACCAGTTTGTTATGTTTAAGAAATATTGACTTAGTCCAAGTTAGTGAATATCTTTGGGTTTGGTATTGACATTCAGTCAAAACTCTGAGTTTAAAAAATGACAGATGAATCAATAATGAAAACTGTAGTTAGTTGAAGCTTTAGTTTAGTGCTGTTTATTTTGTTTCTCCCTAAATGTTTTTACCTTTGTCTACATCTTAATATCTGAGCTCTAAAGCCTTGGATGTCCCCTTCAATAAAGGTTATTTTTGTTTTGCCTTTTTTCAGCGGCAGGCTGCACATTTGAAGAGGATTCAGACCCTAATCTGTGTGACTTCACCCAGGGGGAGGAGGATGACTTTGATTGGCTGCTGTTTCGGACGTACTCTTCACCTTATGCCAGCTCTGACCTCCTGCGGGGTGAGTGAACCTATCTTTTACACTTATGTGTTCTGTATAAATCTTAAAGTCAAGACCAATTTACATCAATGAACTTACAGCTGGATGAAACCTCTTTAAAATGCTGCAGAGAAAAGTTGCAATAGTTCAAACTCCCTTTTTTTCAGCTGGAAACAAACTGGCAGAAAGAGTTGCTCAGTTTGCCAGTTATCAGCTGTCTGGTTTCTCAAAAGCATTTTAGCATGTGTCTTAATGCAAAATGCCAAGTTGCTTTCAAAGGAAGTCTGAAAGCAGAACTTCCCTCTTGTAAATTTGTATCGCTGGCAACAAAAGGGGTCCCCTCGGGAGAATATAATGATTTTAAAAGAAAGAATATCTCAGTGTCCTCTGTGTGAAACACCAAAGAGGAGTGTGCCTGAATTAACACAGTAAATGTCATGTTGGTAAAGTTTTACAGATGATACTGTGATGTCCCTTTTTCATTATGCAGCATAAAGGAGCGCTGCAGAAAGCTGAAAGAAAAACACAGCAGTAAAGCATCGTCGCTGTGTAAATGATACACCTCTCATCTAGTCACACAGCTTCAAACTCACAGGTTTTATAATGTTGCAGACCACATCCTTTTGCATAAAGTTTCAACTAGTTACGAATCTTCGGTGCAAGTTCGCCCAGAGATCATGAGGCAAAAGACAATAGGCTATTTTGAGACATGCCAGCAATTAGTTTGTGCTTCTGTTTCTTTTTTAAACTGTCTGAAAAACAAATGAAGATTTGTTTGTGTCACTGCGGCCAGCATTTTTTAAAAAGCGCAACTATTTGCAAATCAACTTTTACAGATGTCCAGCCTCCATTATGCATCAGCTTTAATGAAGCACTCACCCCAGTTTTGTCTGCTTCCCGCCAACCCCAAGGATAATTTTATGTTAACCAGCCTCACAGGACTAATGGAAGCCAGCATTTTCCTGCCATCATCCTCTCTATTGGTGGTTGCCAGAGGGAGATGGCATGCATAGTTTATAAGGCGCTCCTCCATCTCTGCATTAACAAATACCTACAGGGATCTGACAAAGAGAAGAGTGCTGTTTCAGCTTCTCAGCAGAAATATCAGTAGCGGCAGTGAGCTCTCTGCTGGAGTGCTTCGACTGTGGAAACTTGCAATAAGATTAAGAAACCGACCTCCCTTGTGTATAACCAATCAATCCATCATATGATAATGAGAATTCAACCAACTGATGACAAAAAGCACGCTTTTTATTGTTCACTGTATATGAGAGGGTGAAAAAGACCTTTCAAGTTCAATGGCATTAGCAATTTTACGAGTTTGAAAGAAAGGTCCAACGTTTGACAGCAGGAGAGACAGTTAATGTGGCAGATATGAAGATTGATGAGCCAAGGCAAATATGTGTGAAGATGACAAGATAGGATACAATTAGATACAGTGGATCATTCAAAAAGAATAAATCATGGGCCTCAGGGAATACACCGTCCTTTTGGGAAATATCGACTTGAGCAGCCTTTGAAAATGGTCAAAAACCTCCTGCTGGGATACATGGGATTATTTCTAAGAGATGTGTAGTTGTAATATTTACTTATATGACTGAAATTCATCCTGGTTTGCTAGAATTCTTAACTTGATAAATCCTAAATTTGATCTTAAACTCTCAAACTAAATCCTTATTCCGCTCCTCATCATCAGCATTCGAGTGAGAATCTGCCTGCAGCCACCAGCTAATTCACGCAGGCTATGAGATAATTAATACTTTTCCCTTTGGGTTTAATTAAAACTTACTGCCATGGCATTTAAAGTGTTCTGGGGCCTTCAGTGGAACAGACTGGCACAGGTGGAATGAGGCAGGTACTGTAACCTGCACGTGACGAGACAGCTCAGAGCATCAGCTCTGGATTGATCAGGTCTGATAAGCAGGAGACAAATTCTATTTAATTTATTATCGGCTCATCCTTCAGCCCCACACCAGGAGCAATGTATTACTCATGTTCTTTGTCTGATTGGCGTCATTTTTGCAGTGACGGCAGAGTAGCTTCATTGGTTATGCGGTGACATTTTCGCCGTGTCATTTTAGGTGGATAACCTCTTTGCAGAGACTGGCACAAAAGATGTTTTTCCTCTTTATTTCTCCCCTTCTCTCTGACTTAATCCCCCCATGTTGACTTCTAGCCATGTATCACATTGGGCAACCAAGGTGAGGGGATAACAAGAGTTTATGAGATAAGGCTATTTACATTGGACCACTATTAACTTTGTGGGGCTGAGAAACTGGTGTCGAGGGAAGATTAGTAAACACAGCTGAGATAGCAGCAGCTTGTGGCTCCCAGGAGAAATTAGAGACTACCGTTCCCATGAAGAGAAAATAGTCTTGGAAAAAAAAAAAGGAAGATAAAATGTGGTGAGATCTTAATAAGAACGGCCCATTTTTATCACAGTCTTTTTTTATTTTGAATTAGATCAGAGACGTCTGGTTGCTATTGATAATCTACAGTTCTCCTGCTGTTTTAATGAACGAGTCAAACTTGCAGGATGATGACCTTGCGAAGAGGAGCGTGTCTGCATGTCAAGTCCCTCATTTTCTAAAAGGCTGATTCTTCAGCTTGAAAAGTTATTTGTCCGCTGCAGTAACTATCACAGTATGTAGGTTTGGGTGGCCTTAAGGGAAAAAATATATTGAAGACGTGAACAAGCTTAAAAACATCTTATGGCAATGTATCCTGCTTTCTTTTTTCACCTTGTTACGTTTATAAGTGTTGCAGTTGTTTTGAAAAAAAAAAAAAAGATCAAAACATGTGGGATGTGATGTCCGGATGTTTCCAGGGTGAAGATTGAAAGCAGAACTGTTTAAGGTCTCAGAAATCAACAGTAAACATCAAGTTCCTGTCAGCCCATTAGAGGCAAATTGAAAGAGGCAGAGATGACAACAGTGACAGCAGCTTCAGCTTGAATGAATGTACAGCACATGCACCTGCTGCTGCTGCTGGTAGCTTTCATGATACACCACCATCTTCAGTATCATATTTTAATTTAATCACAGAATTTTTAACATTTATGACTGGAATGTGATGCCATCGATCTCTACCAGTTGAAATACAGAAGTGACAACTTCAGTTATTATTCAAACTCAGTGAAATGTGAAAACCCAAACACATGTACTGTTTTGCATGTGTTAAAGAGACAGAAGAACAAAAAAGACCAAGTATTCCTGTTTGTGGTTTTATCAGAAGAACTGTGAAGATCTGGAGATAGTTCAAGTTCGTTTGATGGCATCTTAAAAAATGAAAGCCTTGTTTAAGGCTTATTCAGTCTTACACACAAGGAAACAACACGCAGAGTTGCCTTTCTTCTCTGTTGAACAATGGCAGAGGTGGATAAAGGACTGAAAACTCTGAAGCTCCTGTCTGCACATTAGCGACAATCGAAGAAAACAGGCTTTCACACACATTATTAATGGAAAGTCAGTGGTCTTTACAAATAAAATAACATTTATATGGATATAATATCGCTTTTAAGCTATTGGACATCATAATCCTATAGCTATTTAGGCAAACAAATATGCTGTTATGTTTCTGATCAGCAACAGGTTGTTGTAGAAAAATATTTAAGAAATTTAAAGAGGAGTGTAAATTTTAGTGTGCCTTCATTTAGGCAGAAGAACCTGATATATACCTAACTGAATCTACACTAAATGTATTTCTGACATATTTTAGCTGTTACTGTTGTTAAGACACTTAGTTTTCTGTTTTGGTAACCTGTTCAATGACAAGTAACTGCAAGCAAATGACATCGCTGCAGTGAAGCCAAACCATTACATCACCTTTCACTACGAGCCAAGGAAAGTAGAAAACATGTTGGTTTTGGCCCCAGTTCTTAAGTGACTTTATGCTGTTTACATGGTTTATTATTAAAGGTAGGCCTGCTCAATTTATGTGAACTATTAATATTAAAACACCCTCTTCTCCCAGTGGTCTCTCTTTTTTGGAAATGTTGTTAAACCAAACTCCGTTTTAAGTAGGTGTTTTATTGTAGGCTATATAAATATTCTTAACTGAAATCATTTAGTTTAGCCATAATAAGACTCTTTCTGGTTCTCTTCAATCAACAGGCACCATCTGTGCACGTCATCTCCTCAGTAACATCATTACCTAACTATTGACAGACAAACTCATGTTGACGGGTCCCATAGGTCACCATTTTCATTCTCTCTGTAGATTGCCAGAATCCACAGATCTCTTCTTTCTCTGCCTTTCTCTTTGAGGAAGCAAAGAAACATGTGAACTAGGTTTTTTAGTTATCTGACATGCAAAATGCAACAAATGCTGCTTTTCAGCATGTTGTCTATTTAAAAAAAAATGTCCCCAACACTTATTTTGTTCTTGTTTTTTACTAAAATGGGGGTAATTGTTGTTATGAGGTCAGGGAAGTGACTGCTCTCATTTATCTGCTGGGCAATTGGCCATTAGAAAGTGCCACTCAAAAGCCTTTTTGGGCCCTGAAACTCTGGCTGAAAAACTTATGAAAAACTACTTATTTTTAAACCCAGGGCCGTCATGTTCAAAATACAGCTAGAGTGTTCTTTAAATGGTTTCTTGGTCCCAGAAAAAGTTCCAGTGGAGCTAGAAGCATAACAAACTCCACCACCAGTGGCTCACTTGAAAAAGCAAAACGCCTCAATTTGTAATCTCCTTGAGTATCACAAACTAACTGTCATCTACCTGAGAGTGGATTTCATCCCTTAAAAGAGTGCTTCACTGCTTAAAATTACACTAAGATTAAATTCTCTGACTCAGGATGAACGTTGGAAAAAAGGGACCAAATTATGCAGCAAAACTAGAGATGTAGTCTCTTTTTGTTTCATGTTTCTTCTTCCTTACCCACAGTACAACTGGATTGTCAACAGTTTGGTCATAGATTTGGGTCTGTCGTGCTAGAGGTGGCTGATGCAGCCTCGTGCCCCAGCTGACATCATCAAATGACATCACTTGAGGCAATGAATTTACAGAACCTTCAACCCTTCAGCCCTCCGTGCAACGTGTTTGTTCTCGCTGAAGTGCAACTGATCACACAAACCTCGCTCAGTTGTCCACCTCAGCAGCCATAAAAAACACTGTCTTATGGATGTGCACAAATTGGGGCTTTAGTTTCCAGCTGAGTCATACAGATATTCTCTGGCAGTGCTGAAACAGAGCATTGAAATATGCTACAGATTTTTCTCCCCATGTGTTGCGTGCTAATCTTTCAAATCCTCCTCTCTCCCTTTCCTTTTTGTAAATGTCTCCCTCGCTGTCCAGTGGCACACATACAGTGAAGGTAACCCTCTGCTGCAGGCTAGTATCCAGCTCCATCTGTGTATTTGTATATCACATTGAAACAAGCTACAAAGTCAATCGATTGTTTTTTTTTATTATACTCATATAAAAGATCCTTAAACAAAATGCCCACAGGCATTTTGAATGGACTCTTATGTTGGATGGGACCTCATGAAGGTTAAGATTTACATGAAGCATGGCTTTGAGCAGTGTTTTGGGGTCAGAGCCTGGTCAGTCGGCACATGCTGTAGCAGCAGGCTCAATGTAATGACCTTAACAGAGCTAATTCATACAGTAAAACACGCAGACAGTCCTCCATCTGTATCTCCCGCATCCACTACCAGTCGGCGATGGAGGACAATGTCATATCTTCTGGCCTTTATTATCTGTCACCTCTCACCCCTGCCTGGCCCCAGGCACACATCGCAGACCAGCTGCACATGGGTGCATGTGTGTCATTGACAGCGACCCGAGATCCATCCACGTCTGTGAAAGGATGAGGCAGAGCGAGGAAACAGATACATCTGCTGTAGGAGACGTGTTGTTATCAGAGGTGACCAGCCATCCTCCTGGTTTAATACTCTATTACACTGCCCTCCTCCACCCTTCTCTGCTGGCAGTCTGCTTTCACTCTATATATAGTTTATATCATCCCATTTATTGTAGACTCAAAATTCAGTTAGTTTTTCTTTTGTAACTGTGCATTTTTAGACAGATGCACTTTATAGCTTGTACATTTGCTGCTTGGGAAAAGTGCTTGCCATATATATCATGCAGACATTTTTTTGAATGAATGAAGACAAACACTATTTATTTGAGTCTTCTTGTAATGTATTCACCAACATATTTATATTCACTTACTTAGATGTTCTGTGCATCATATTTTAAAAGTTCTATAGTAGGGAAAGATGTAACAGTTTTTGTAATTTCTGACAAGCATTGCAACTTTGATTTAAACTGTGTCTTCTTCAAATTGTAGTGTACGCCTTTTTTGTGATTAAATAGAAGCACAATCACATTTTTTTCCTTTTGTAG
>JAUZTA010000030.1:14581986-14597645 GCA_034780835.1 Ctenochaetus striatus
TATGAATGCTTTTCCCAAAAGCCTTAATAAGCAACTCTGTCCTCTAGACCAACTCAATTCAAAAATAACAGTCTACTCAGCTGTTTCACTCTTTCTTTAGCCTCAGGCCTCAGTCTCACATAACAGTCTTTCTCTGTACAGCGCTCACACAAACCATGGGCACTCAGGCCGCAACTAAATGCCACCCCCCCTCCCACAAAAAAGGCTAATATTGATTGTTCAGGCATCCATAGTCCTCTCACTGCCATTCAGAAACAAGTTTACCAGCAAGGATCTGACATTTTCATCAGTATATTTCAACTCTGACTGACAATTGATGCAAAATTGTAACATCATTATTATACTTTTTTCTCGTCTGTGTCATGGTTACATAATTTGTCAGCCTGCTGCTCTCTGGCTGTCTAAGTATCTCATGTGGTGCATTGTTCTGAGCCACTGTGACATTCATTTTTGTGATATTGACAGGAGAGGCTCACTGTGGGATTATCACTTCAGTTTCCCAAACAAATGTTTGTTCTGACAATTTCTTACAGTTCCCGGAGGCATAGCACCAGAGTCGCTCACCTTCACCCCACTGGACGACATGATCTTCCTAAAGTGGGAGGAGCCCATCGAGCCCAATGGCCTTATCACCCAGTATGAGGTGAGCCTTCTTAGTGTTATTAGCTAACTGTTAGCTTGGCAAATGTACGAGGACAAGCAAGGCAAAAATTAGATTTTTGTCAAAAACAGCATACTTCAGTTTCAGTGTTATTAAAAAAAGGCTTTAAGGATAACACTAAGTTATTTTCTGCAAAGAGTTTGACTGTAGTTACTGGACTGTAAACTTCCTCTAATCCACTAATGAGCAGGACTAAGCTGCTAACGTTAGCCAAAAAAACTGATATAATACAAGTAGAGCTGGCTTGAGGAATAATTTATAGTGGATGTATGTTTTTTGTGAAAGAAGAGTACATGCTTTGAAAAAAACAAACAAAAATACACTGGGCTGCTGTTAGAAGAAAGCTAGCCAGACATGCTTTTGCACTAGTGTTGCATCTAATATCGGAGAAGATAAACACACCATTTAATCCATTCCTTAGAATTTCTGTTGTGTTTTTGGCTTTGGAAAGGCTGCAAAGATACAAACAGACTCTTCCATGTACACTGCTTTAAATGTGAACAAATCCAAAGTGTGAAAGGCCTAGCTATCCTTGCTAAGCTATGGCCGGACAATTGCTATATGGAGGGAGGTTTAGCAAACACTTGTGAATGTTCATTACGACTTTATGGAATTACATAATGAACTTCCACTGGAAGTCCATTGGGTGCACAGAAAAACTGAAATCTAAATTTCTGCAATTCCATGAAAATCAGGTGGAATGGGTGATATTTTGGGTTTCATCACCTAATGAACATCTTGAAATTGTAGCCTTATTTTCATATTAAGACAGCACAAACTGCAGCTAGAACACTAAATTACACTTTAAAATGTTGTGGTAGCGCAGTTTTTTGCCTCTACCATTGGTATGGTTCAGGTTATTTGCTTGATCATCAAACCACTCTGCTTCAGTTTATATTTTTCCTCACCCAACTCTGTAATACATGGTGCACTGTGCCTAATTTTATGAAAATAGCAGCATTGCCTGGGTTACTCTTACTGACCTTGTACACATTGCCCAACGCATAATGCTGGTCTTTTGCCTATAAAATAGAGCCCTGCATCATTAATAGATAACTCACATGCCTCTGTTGTGCTGTAGGCCTCATGTTCAGCAGGATAATGATTTTGGATTTGCTGTATACCTCATGTCTTTCTATCCTCAAGTCTTCTTTTCTTGGCTTTTCTTGCAATGTTGCCTCAAGGATATTATTAAATAGGATTTGTGGTTTGACATATATAGTGGAGGCTGCACAGGATTTTTTACTCTGTAGTGTGTTGATCTCCCTCGGCTGATGGGGAAAGCTGTACATAGAGCTGGAGAAATCCTCTTCATTTCTCTCAGATTAAACCATTGACCACGCTGCCAGAGCCCATCGACTTCCATGCTATCCTGCAGGCCCTCCTCGCTGTTGGGGATCTTTTATTTCTGCCTTTGTAGAGGAAACACAGGGGTCTGGGTGGCTCATAATTCTGTCTTCACACTAAGGACAGTAGGCCATCCCCCTTGTTAGCAAAATGACTAAAATGCAACTTTTTCTCTGTCTCACCATTCTGTTAGTTTAAACAACATTCTATCAAAAGCTCAATTCTGAATTATATTGTGGCTTTTTTCTCTATAAAATAGTGTCATGTTCATACTCAAACTGACAAGTAGAAATGTGCAGTCGCAGAGGCAGATCATAAAGACGCACTGCTGCCTTTTGTATTCTTGTATCATTTCTATAGTTTAAGTATAGTTTTTAAGTTTGGTTAAGATAACAGTTCTTGAACTGTGTGTAATACATGCATGCAAGCACATATGGTTTATAGAGAGTTTGCGCTCATTCCCTCACTGAAGTGAATCTCTTTCAACTCTAATGTATATCTATATATACTCACCCATTTCTGGTTGCAGTAAAGTCTACTAATTTAGCTCTTCACTCTTTCAAAGAGTGTAAGTGAAAATTCTCATGAGAGCATCATGCAGACGAGACAAATCACCTCTCAAGGAAAAACTTTTACTTTTAAAGGACGCTTATGCAGAGCAATTTTTGAGTGTTAACAAGAGTAAATTGAACTCATAAACACTTAGTGCTATTGATTTATTCATATTTATTTATTTATTTTGCCTTGTGGTGTCTTCAGTCCTTGGCTTTTGAAGTGCATTACTCAGTGGGACAATAAGAGAAAACCACTCAAAATACTTTTTGAAAAACTCCAGGTTGCTTGTATCACTCTGGTTTAACATTGATAATGTCAAGCAAGTTCTTTTCATCTAAATCTATTCAGAAATCTGATTTAGAAAAGCACAAGTAACTTTAAAGCGAATCATATCAATCAGACATTAGAATAACTCCTTATAACAGAGCCAATTCTTAGCTAGAGATGAATACCAAAATGAATTAGAAAGACATTATCAGATGCATTTTTAGAGCAGTTACACATTAGATTGTGTAACTCATGAAATCATCCTGTTTTTCTTCAACAGATCAGTTACCAGAGTATTGAGTCATCTGATCCAGGCATCAACGTCCCAGGACCTAGAAGAACTGTGTCCAAGCTTAAGAATGAGACCTACCACATGTTCTCCAACCTCCATCCTGGAACAACATACCTGATCTCTGTTCGAGCCCGCACAGTCAAGGGCTTTGGCCAGACCGCCCTCACTGAAATCACCACTAACATCTCAGGTATTAGGACCTCTGACAGACTTGAAGTTAGGTTAGTGTAAAATGTGCCATTAAAAAACTGGAAACAGGCAGCGTCTCCATGTTGAAGCTGTGCCATAACTGCCTATCACTGATGCAGAATGCAGGCACAACACTGGAGTTCACCCACTGCGTGCTATTATAAGGATCCAGGGCTTCTCTCTTTTGACCTCGGCATCTTTCTTCTCTCACAGAGGCAAAACTACTGCTCCCAGAGTGTAAGAGCTATTTTCCATTGCCTCTCCAAACCGGTGACACACTGTCATCTCACAGTCCTCGGGACATAAATTAACTCGTAGGGAGCAGAGAAACACCACAGAGGGGACACTGCTGTGTGTTATGTATAAAGAAGGATGCAGTGCATTGTTGGGACCAAGATGTCACCTCTGAGAGTCTCAGAGCTTATTACTGGTGATAGAAATCCAGCCTCAGTGTTTCTATTTCCTTTTAATGATGCATTTGCGCTTGTTAAGGGATGGGATTACACCTCATAGGAGTGCACAAAACAGCCACTCCCACCCTGTTTTGCTCACACACTTACTCATGCCTCTTGCCCCTATCTCTTTACAGAGGGGCCTGGTTTGTTTAATTATAGATTTAGTGCACAATCACTGCTTACTGCCTGTATGACAGGCAGAGTTTCGGCACAAAGCCAGACCGCAGATGGAGTCCAAAAGTCTTTGCAGATCATCCTCATCCTCCTCCACTGGCCCACAGTGCAGAACATTCACTTGCACTGAGCGTCTCTTAAATCTGCACTGACAGCTAGCAAACACTGAACACCTTTAACAGCTACTACTGTCAGCATCTTCAAGCAATACCCACCGCACAGTATCCCAACCACGCACATTTTCTCATTCCCATGCACACACACACACAAACATGCATTCAGATGAGTGCACCGCTGTGGCTGATACACAATCATCCTTCAAACAGACTCTATCTGGCAGCAGGCGTCAAACCCTCTTATAGTTCTACAAAACCACAACAGACCTTTAATGTCAACAAATAGACATTCAGTTTTCCTTAATGATGTCGGCTCTTTTCTGCCGTGGTATTAGCAAACCGCCTTTTAAATGTGGTAATCATTGATTCCTCATGAATAGTTTGCTCTCCGTCCCTTCACTAATTGACTAATATTAAAGAGAAATGTACCAGCACATCTCCAGGGAGGAGTACGACTTTAACCGAATCCTTTCAAATGAAAAATCCATTCAATTTAGCCTTACTCCCATGACTTTTAATTGGACTTACATCAAATGCAACTAGCAGAAGATTCAAACATTGTACTGAAAAAGAGAACATAAGGTATCGGTGATATTAACACTGGTATTTATTCATATGGAGGGATGGCTCTGTCAGTGTCACGAACTACTTAGGGGCTGAATATGTTTATGAAGAAGGAGAAAAGAGAAAAAAGACTGTTTAAACTGAATAAAGTGGCCTTAATAAAAGCTAGGTAATGTTATGTGTGAATGTGTCTTAATTATCAATGACATGAAGGTGTGTCTCTGTGTGTCCTTAGCTCCCACTTTTGATTACGGAGACATGCCATCCCCCCTCAGTGAGACAGAAAGCACAATTACTGTCCTGCTGCGCCCCGCCCAAGGGAGAGGAGCACCTGTAAGGTAAGGAAATCATCTCAAATCCATTTATTGTACATTTTTTTTATACCATAAGTGGCTTATTTTGGGTGCAAATCCCCTCTGTGTCCAGTACATACCAGGTGGTGGTTGAAGAGGAGACAGGGAAGAAGGTGAAGAGAGAGCTGGGCCTTCAGGAGTGTTTCCCGCTGCCCATGTCCCATGGTGAGGCGCAGGCCCGGGGCACACCCCATTACTACACTGCTGAGCTGCCGCCAAGCAGCCTCCCAGAAGCTAGTCCCTTCACCGTGGGCGACAATCACACGTACAACGGCTACTGGAACAGCCCGTTGGACCCACGCAAGAGCTACCTTGTCTACTTCCAAGCCATGAGCAACTTCAGAGGGGTGAGTGATTGTAAAAATTTACAGCAGTGATGCAGCAGACCTGGCAACACTTGTTTTAAGAGCTATAGACGGAAGTGTTTAGAATAAGTCTGAGCCAGTGTTGAGTGATGTTAATGAGTATGTGTATTTACTAATGTTATGGTTGGCGCTGTAGGACAGTTGGCATTGTCTGAGCTTACAACCCTTGAAAGAGTGTTTGTGCTGTGAAAGAGGTTGCCGGATGAAAACATATTGAGCTGGCAGTGTGACTATTTGGAAATTATGTATGTTTAAACCCATCAGCTTTGATTCTTCGCAAACAAAGCATGTCTGAAACAGGGAATTACTCTCATGCATTACTTACAGCTAGCAAAGCTGTGATTAACTGGAATTACTTAGAGTCAACAGCGTACTTCAATTGTATTTCTCTTTCGATGATGTCCTATTCCATCCTATTCTCTTCTTTTTTTGTCCCCTACCTCGTGTCAGTCATTTAGTGATCCCATTATTGTTCTTATCTGGACATTCTGTATGCACAAATCAGTTGGGTATCTTTAAAAATAGCCAGTAAATGTGGAGACCATGGTAACACAAAACCACAATTAAAGCCTTTACTCTCTGCATTTGTGTCCATACAACAAACACTAATGTGAATCATGATTCTAGCCCTTGTTAGCTGAAACACAGTACGTTATTTGTGCTTCCATCCATTTCACCGAACACACAAAGCCCTCCAGTCTCCAGTCACACCCTGAGGACGCCACATTACCTTTTCTAATTCCATTACAGGAAGAGCTGCTACCTGGGTGAGGCAATTACTTAAGGATAATTGGGCACAGGTGCAGATGATCAGAGGTAGAAAGCTGCTGCTTTAATATTCACTGACTGTGGCAATGAAGCTGAGAAATGTTGCCGTAGGTAATGCAGCCTTCTGTGATCATCAACTGAGAATAAATACATGCAAGCTGGGTTCCTGGTCTGTTTGACTCTCCAAGTCTTGTCAGTGGTTATTTTGTGATTACACCCCCCCCCCCCTTTTTTTTTTTTTTTCGCATTGGCCATGGGTGTGTGTGTGTTATAAAGTCTCATGAACCACGCTGGATGGCTCATCCCCACCAGCAGCATCTTTTTCCAACCCAGTGGAGAAACACACGGAGGGACTGCAGTGTGAGCACTTCACACAACTAGGCTCCTAAGCGTGGGATTAGATAGGGGAGGCCTGGCTTTACCGGCGGATGGGATTAGGTTTTGTTTTGTCTGGCAGGGGGCCAGCACCCATGACCCACAATGAGTGGAGCCAAATCACACAGCCAGCACTGTCCCCAGTCTTTCAAACACTGCTGCCTTTGCCTGGAAATGCGGTAGCAGTCACTGTCAAAATCTGGGCATCAGTCCTGTGTTGGTGCTGCAGCACCGAAACAATTCCTCCTGAAGGACCAGCGGTGTATTGGGAGGCTGGGAAGGCAGGGAGTTAATTTTCATGGCTGCACAAGGAGCTATATTCACGCAAAACAACAAAACTTACTCCTGCAAACACTTAACTACTCACTTGTTTTTATTCTAATCTCCGTCCTCAGACTTCAGCTCTTTGTCAGTGCAGAGCCTTTGTTGTGGGTGTGATGCTTCCTCCTTCCTAGCATGAGAAGCTAAAAAGCTTGTTGTTAAGCTCAATTCAATCAGTTCATCGCTGTTAAGGGGGGCACTTATTTCTGGGCATATAACCAGTCAACAGGAAGGCAGAGAAGAAATGTCACAGCAGGGCTGAGACAACATAAACTAGTGACTGATCTGAAGCAGAAAAAAAGGCTAAACAAAATAATGAAAAAGAGCAGAACATAGTAGAAGTTTCAGTAGCTAATATTACTTTAAACACTGATGCCCACTTTTCCTGTCACTAATTTTAATTATCAACATTTCTGAGTTGTTATTTTTCCCCTCACACAGCCTTTTGACAAAAGTACATTCCAAGTGTTGATAGGAAAATCTATTAAAACCAGGGAGCAGGTGTAAAATTTTGGCTCATGCAGTCTGCATGGACTGAAGGGTTCTGCGATTGCTAGACGAGCTTTGTGTTATTTAGTATTTTCTTTTGTTTTTGGTCTTTCTGCTTATCCTCCATGTGCAATTATACATTTCTGGTCTTTTACATTTTAGCACTGAGCTCACTCCGTCCTAAAAATGTAAGGCAAAACAGAATTTTTGCATCCTAAATTAGATTTTCTCAGGAAGCATGAATACATTCAGCTTATGCATGTGCTGTGGGATATATTTATAGTAGATTTTGGATTGTGTACAGAAGAGGGAAGCATAATTACCTTATGCCCACTCATTGTGGGAGAAGATAAAAACTGTACCTGCTCTTGAACTAAAAGGGCAGCCTTCATCTTCTAAGAATGAAACATCAGAACACAGCTTTATATTTCTTGGATTAAACATTTGCTGATAAGGGTTTCTGCTTATAGAAATAATGATAAGGTTAGATGCCATGTTTGGCAGTCATACAAGTGGTTTGCACTCCTTAAACACCTTAATAGAATATAAACTAAATTGTCAGCCTAGTTATTTCACCATTTAATTATATAGCACATTAAATCAGTGTGTGCGTGTGTGTGTGTGTGGTTTGTTTAAGTTTGTGTTTGTCTTGGCTGTCTTTTTGGAAGGATAACTTTGCAGCTCATCCTTTTCAACAGTGGCAGCATTGGGGATACTTTGAAGAGTATGGGACCCATAATGTCTGCCATTTACCCATGCTAATTATCTGCAGAGTGGCCATCAAACCTCTCTAATTGTTTTGATTGATTCATCTAAAGAGGTACTTAAAAGACTCTCGATATAGGCTGTCGCTTTTCAGGCCGCAGCACAGTCGTTTCATAACATCTACTCTTACATCTCTCACCTTCAAACGCACCCATCATGCTCACACACACTGTAAGACCTTTGGTGTGTGTCGTCGGGTCCTGTGTCACGTGTTGGCATTTGTGTTTCACATCTGCAGCTGCCAGGAAAGAGCAGCCCCCCCTGGCTTGACTGGCACAGCACAGCCAGACGTGTGATGTGTGTCCCGCAATCTAAAGCTTGCCAATTAACTCTTCTGCTGAGGCGGCGCACAATTATTCAGACATGCATGTTACAGAATGCAATTGAATTCATCACAACAGCCTATTTTTTAATCAACTACAGTCAATAGATGTAAATGCACTCTTTCCTAATTTGCAAAAGCTTGTAATGATTGAATGCACAATGAAATTTCAAATGCTGTCTCCATGAAGTCGCAGATGAATCAGTTGTTTTTGTTGGAGAATATTTATTTTTTCCTATAAATGAGTCAGTCCTGCAAATGCTCAGAGTCACCAGTCAGCACTTCTAGAAACTGATGGAGTAGAAATGAGATGTTAAAATATTAAAAAGACAAAATAATCTGATTGACATGAGCTGTGACACTGTTTACAAAAAAAAATTTGTAAGCTTTTTGAGTAAAGGCGTTGACTGGCCATGCACTTTGACATAATATGACAAAAGGATTATTTGTTATATATATTTATTTTTGTCTTAGCAAATCTAAAGTCTGTTTACGATGTGTCATCCATCATACATTTTGAATGCAACAATTCACCACAAATAAACCTGCTTTTTTGGATGACTGGGTTTTCTAATAGAAGTACACACGCAGTACATCCATAGCTGCAGCTCATGAGAAACACTGGGAGACTCATACGTAAAAACAAGACTAGAAGGTTAAATACTGTCCACGAATAGTAAACAAAGTTCTGACATTCTGTAAATCCGAGCGGTTGGTTTGTGGAAATGAGCTGACAGTCATGTTAGTCTACAGTTTGGGTTTTCACTCTCAGATCAAACCACTGGGTTAAGAGCTTGTTAAAGTGTCTGTCAGCATGAAATGGATTTTCAATTTTAAAAAAGCAATTTAACTGGGGTTTGAGGAAAGCGCTTTTTGGTAATTTCCGAATGGGCAAATTTGCATAATTGTCCCATAAAGCCCGAATTAGCATCTGTAAATCTTAATTTGATAATGCATCTCCTTCCAGAGGTGGCAGGATGGAATTGGATTACAGTCTTGGATCTCATTAGTGCTGTTTGACAAAGGTCCTTTTCATAACACCGAGATGTCATCAGCTGAAATTTGAATAAAATTAATTCCTTTTCATAGTGGTGCACTGGTCTGAAACCCTCCTCTTAATTATGCCCGCTCCCTTTCAACTCTCATCTTTTCTCCTTCAGCAAGAATCTCCTTGTCAAACCTTTCACCACAGCTCTCAGATTTGACATAATTTGTAATCTTACGTCCCGGCTAGGACTCTTGACTCAGATGTAATTTCTTTGCTCTAGTCTAAATGCTATTTTCTTTATTTTATCTGTGTCTCTATCATAATGTAAATAATGCTTTCAAAAGATGAGGAGTGCAACCCACTCATGTTCAGTCATTTAAATATTGAGTCAGAGTGTAGACAGCACTTTGGATGCAGATGTGGTCCTGGGAATAAAAAACAATGAGTTACCTCAAGTGTTTCATGTGCATTAGTGGAGTAATATCATGTTTTAATGTTCATTCAGAATGTGTTTTTATCTGCTGTGGGCAGATTTTTAATGTAATGTATGTGTGTCTCAGCTCAGCATTTAATGTCATCCTCTTTTTTTCTTTTATCGCATCCCTTTTATGCAAAAATGCAAAGCATCACCCTCTGATGTCAGTGTTTTCTTTCTCTTTCAGGAATCCAGAATAAACTGCATCCGCATCGCTCGCAAAGGTAATTCAGCATGAATATTTCTCCTCCTGTCAGAAAACATTGTGACCTTGAAGGAATCTTCCTGCGTCGTGTCTGAGTGCTTTGGAAAATTGTTTGTCTGTGTTCTAAGATGAGAAATTAAGGATGTAATTGTGACAGTATTGTTTGGTTTAGTCTTTATTGCACAGTTATTCACCTCTCTCTCAAGTACAAAGGTGGAGATCTAGATGCATTTTTCTCAGACCATCCTGGTTGTTTAGCAGAGGGCCTCCGAGAAAAGGGCAACATGGAGGGAGGGGATTAGAGGTCAGGCTTTCATCCTGTTTGTTTGAGGGCAGACGCTGGGACACAGTGTATCAAAGCCAGTCTCTTTGTTCTCATCAGCAGCCCACTAGATGGCTACATCTGAGGGCTATGACCTCAACACGGTCCAGAAGGGTCCTCCAGATCAAAACTTCCAGATGGAGCTACCTTTTCCTATCAGTATGAGGAAGCCCTCCCCCTGCCCCCTCCCTCCTCCCCTGTACCTCATCTTTTGGATTCAAAGGGACATGAAAAGGGCAGGGAAATTGACTCTAAGTCCTGATGGCAGAAGAGCCCCACTTCTATAGTACGCTGTCAGACCACGGTGAATAAAAGTCATGTATTTATAGTTATCATAGCACCGCAACAGTAAGCAGAGCCTTGCAAGTAAATTGTCTTGGCGTTTTTTTTGTTTTTTTTTTTCTCGGTGAAGGTTTTGTGAGCGAAAAAAACTAAAGAGATGAGACTCTCCTCAAGCGTAAAGCCAAAAGGCAAGGCTGAGTGTCTCACTCCATCTTCCCCACACAGACACCTGGTTGGGCATTGATTAATTAGGCTTTCTCACAGCAGTGGGCTTTACACTGTGCTCGCCTCTTTTCTTTGCAACTAAACAAGGAAATAAAGACAGAATTGCACAATAGAGCACCAGCAGTCAGAATAGTTTAATTTGAACAAGTAAATAAGAAGTATATTAAACAAAAAAAAACAAAAGATGGATGAAGAGAAGCAAAGATAAGAGAAAAAGAGATGAGAAAAAGGCACAATGGAAAGTTGTGACTTAACAATTGCCGGCATTACATCATCCACATGCCGGATGATGTAACAGAAAAAAAAAAAATCCTAAAAGGCAAAACTGATAAAAAAAAATCTCAGGTTGATTTCCAATTTCAAGGTGCCACAGGTCAGAGAGTTTTTTTTTTTTTTTCACCGTTTGTGATCTCCATGATCCTTCTACCATTAACATAGCCTCTGCATCATCGGGCTCTAAGCCGTTATTATCAAGCAGCCCATCACAAGCAAAGTGGTGGCAAATGATTCTGGCTTGGATAACAAAGCTGGAGATTACATTTCAACTTCCAGGTGACAGTTTAATTAAGGATCCACTGGCAGGCTCGACACAACAATAGACTTCCATTTCTCCTCTAAGTGCCAATTTCCACCATCGGGCAGCTGGCAGGTGCATGGATTCATGTGGAAATCTATTTCATGCTCCTGTTTGGCTTAATAGAAATTTCAAGGCTAAATGTGGCAAAACTGTCTTATCTGTCCGAAATGTCAGAAAAGTAAAATTGATTTTTAAACCTCCTCATCTGCATTTTTAGCCAAAGAGGTCCTGTATTTGATGTGCACAATTATGTGCAGTTTTAATCAAGGTCACAACAGAAAGTAAACAGTGAGTGCTGAAGTTTGTGGCTGCTTTTGAATGGAACAGATTAAGATTAAGTCAGGCTGGTCTGTGTTATTGTTATTAGCTCAGAGACACAAAAACATCTTTGGACGATATAGTCTGTCTGTGTTTGAATCATTTTTGATTCAGTCTGTCTAATCCCTCTTTCACCACTACTGCAAACTAAAGCACATATTTCAGATGCGTTGACTATGAACCGAACAACACACCTAAAAATGCCACATTTTTGGAACAGCTTGTTACAAATCAAAAAGCTGTGTTCTGAGAAGTTTCAGAAGGAACGGCTCCTTTCTGATATCAAGCCAATGACTCATTTTTCTCCGTTCAGATACGCCAAACTCCACCATCATTGATTAAAACATGCTGCCAAAAATCCTTTCATCTTTATTTTTTATATGATGAGGGTTCTGAAGCACCCAGGAAATGCCCATGGCTGCAGATAGTTGGGTAAAAAAACATGGCTCCGTTTTCATTTTCACTGCCCCAGATCTGATTCTTCCTCAGCAGGCTGCAAGATAGAGCTCTATCCCCAGGCCTGCTCTGACTTTCTGCTGCTCTCCAGATAGGTTGTGCTGTTCCAGTAGGCTCTGAAGGGCTAGTTTCAGGGCTGTCAAGGCCTGGAGGACAAGCTGACACACAAGAAAAACTAGATCAGTGGGCCCCTAGAAAACACAAAGAAAGGTCCACTGCTTAGCACCATTTACATAAGTATGAAGCTTCATGCCAGAGAAATGAATAACCTGCTATTATGATAACAACCTTTCCAGTAGCTCACAGACACAGGGGCACCTTGACTATGTACTGTAGGGGTTGTGGGGATGACTGGAATTTTTTTTTTTTTGCCATGAATAGAGATGCTCATCAGAGGTTTAGTGCATGAACCATAGCATGAAAATGTGCAACTCATAACGAGGTGCCAGTACGTAAATTTTCTACTTCTTTTTACATGACCAGTGAATCATTTCCTGTGTTTGAAGTGTACTGTGTTTTTTTTTTGGCATACAGTATCTGCAGCTGTCTTAAAAACTGTCACTTCTTTTTACACCCGTATTTAGCAGTGTTTGTTTTCCCATCTCTGTATCTTTTTTGTAAACATCAGTAAGAATTTTGAACTAAATAGCTGGTTGCAAACCTTACTGACATCCAAAATTTTATTCTGCGTGGCAGCCAGCCATTTTGTTTGTCAGAGCACAAGTTGTCATTATGCATTTCTGAGGGCTGCAGGTTGGTTGTGTTGAACAACATGGACAATGGCTGTCTGCCTTGCTTAAGGCATCACTGCTTTATTTTCGTGTCTCTTTCATTTTTGCCGGCTATTTGAAAAATACCACTGTTATTGAAATGTGGCATTGGCATTAAGAAGACCCTCGTAATTCAATGCACCTCCTCGAAGTATTCAGGATAAGCACAGCGGATGTCTGTATTGCCATGTGAAAAAAAGTACTTTATGAGGAAGAAAGTTTTGTTCGCATGAATGATTCATTCCTCATAGCTGTGGATTTTCAATTTATATTCACATAAAGGCCCTCTTCGCTTTACACTTCCCTGTGAGTCGTTGGCACATTCCAACCTCGTTCCTTTATATTCTGTATTTCAATTGTGCCTGTATAATGTGCACCTGTTTTTCTGCTTCCAGCGGCCTGCAAAGATCATCGCAAGGCTCTGGAGGTGTCCCAGCACTCCGAGGAGATGGGCCTGATTCTCGGGGTGTGTGCTGGAGGTCTGGTGGTCCTCATCCTGCTGCTGGGAGCCGTCATCGTCATCATTAAGAAAGGGTAAAAAGTCTGCTGTTAAGTGTTGAGCACAAAACATGCCTCATTATGCAAAATCACGCCACATCTCCCACATTGTTTTTTACCTTTATGTTCCGTTTTTGAACAGTTCAGTAATTGTTTTTTATACTCGCTGAACTTTCATAAAGGTCATGCTTGTTTAGGGACGATGCTGGACCAACATCCAGAGCTGAGTTGTTTTCATTCTCTTATGGTGCACCAGAGGGACCAAACAACTCTCATCTGCAGAGCCTGTCTGAGTGTGAAGTATTTAATTAGAGGTGGATGCAATTCAATTAGCCACTTAATTACACACCCCAAGCAGAGGCCTGACCCCTAAATGAGATGATAATTGGGAGGGAAAAGGTGTGCTTTTAGAGATTATTAGCCAGTGATCCCATAGGTCTGCGATAGATCATCTACACCTCTGTTTCTGCATTCATTTAGCAGCAGTGGGGCAGCTGTAGTTCAAGTCTGAAATAAGGGTTAACCTTCCTTACTTAAATAAGATTTATTGAAATCTAAAGTGCCTGCAATGGCAAATAGGAAGTTACTCAGAGCTCCCGTGATCATTAATAAATGGCCGACACAGCGGCTAAGCTATTATTGAATAATGTTGATTTTGAAAGTCACCAATACTGCACACATCAGTCCGGGTTCCTCTGCTAAGCCACCATGAAGTTCGCTCTAAGAGAATTGATTGCTAAATTTGCTGTGACAGGAAACCTTGTGGTATGGTCCTTGAAGTGTAACACTCAGACATATTCGATAGGAGGAAACACACATTTTGCCACTTGGCTACGGTTTGGTCTGTCAGCACCTGCTTGGTAGGTTCGCACGTGTCACATGGCGGCCTGCACAGCTGAGCTCATGACAGGATTGTTCTCATTTTCACTGTAATCAATGCATTCTGCCTGCAGCTGACATTGCTTTCATCTTACATCTCTTCTTTCTCTTAATTTTTTTTTTTCTCCTTCTCCTGCACTCTTTCCAGAAGGGACTACTACTCTTACTATCCGTAAGTGACTCCACCTCTCTGCTTTTCCATCATTTTGTGATCCATCACGTACATGCTTGTGCTCTGGCTGTCACTCATAAGTTGTAGAGGAAGAACAATTAACATTTGGTCTGTGTACACACCTCTTTTCTCACACTATTTCTACGTTTTTTTCTTTTCGTTTCGCCATATTATTCCTTGCTAAACATAACCTTTTCTCTCTGTCTCTCTCTCTCTCTCTCTCTGTCCATTACAATCTCTCCTGGATTGCAATTTCCCTTCTTTCTTTTTCTTTATCCATTAATAGGAAACCAGTGAACATGAATAAGACACCCATTACCTACCGGCAGGAGAAGAGCCATATGGGCTCCATGGAGCGAAGTTTCACAGACCAGAGCACCCTTCAAGAAGATGAAAGAATGGCCCTTTCCTTCATGGATGCACACACCTGCGGCACACGCAGTAAGACAAATACATCAAGACTCTCACATACAGTACAGTGTACACAAACATAGCAGGCTACGGCGACTACACAATGCAATTTCAAACTTGACGCACATCATTCTCCACTTTGTAATATTGTTGTCTTGTCACTCATTCACTCCATAAATGTCTGAATCATTCTGAAAGATAGTTATCATCCCTTGTCAAAAGTATTCTTTGGTATGACTTTACCCTGAGCTTTTCACTGCCTTCAACTGAGGCACAAAGAGTCTCTAAAGATTGGAAAGAAAGAGAGAATGGCACAAGTGAAGTAACAAATTTGAATGGAACGATTTGCGATTCTTGTCAGGACATTTCATCTTGATCTCCGTTCCAATATTGTCAGTCTCACAGAGAGGGAAAGACAGATGTGTTTACTCTGAAGTTACACAGATCTTTGTCTGCTTCCCACGTCATCCAAGACAAACCTGCTGTCACAGCCACATAAGATCTATTATGAAGACAACTTTTCACACACAAAGTGTGTTTCAAAGTGGCCCACCTGTAACATTCTGCACTGTATGCATTCCTTTGTGTTACATCATATGCATTTCGAAAGTAGAACTAGTGGTGTATATCAGACCCAAAATGAATGTGCCAAGAGGTACAAAACTTATGTGAAGGAAAAGGTTTTTTTTTTTTAAGTTTGTTC
>JAUZTA010000030.1:14602494-14617257 GCA_034780835.1 Ctenochaetus striatus
TTTTGACATCCTTAAAATTATAAGGATGAAAAAAAGTACAGGTCAAAGCTAGGTGACAAAACAGTTCATCTTATTTTACTTGTTTTATATAATCCTCTTAACCAGCCCACCCTACCAATCGCTGCCAACAACGGTTTCTAATCAATCTTCAACGGGTCTGTGTTGTTTCCTTCCCTCCCCTTCGTTATGCTGCCATCCACTTGTTTTTTTTCTTCCTGTGTTCTTCGTCTCCCTTTTTTCTATTTTCTCTTTAGAGGGCTGAGAAGAGTAGTGGTGGGAGCAGATAATCAAAGAAAGCTCAGAGGTCTAGAGTCAAAAATATAAGGGATGGAGGAAGAACAAAAAGGAAGAGGTGGGCAGGGAGACAAGTGATGAAGAGAGGTAAAAGGAGGTAAAGAGAACAGGGGGATTCAAAGAGAGAGTTAGATACCGAGAGCACTTGGAAAGAGGAGGAAAAAGTGAGACGGAGGGGTGTAATCCCAGGCAGGATTTGGCTGGTTCTTGGCTCTCTGTGGGGAGAACTGTGTTGTAATCCCCTGCTCAGCATGCAGACTTGGGCAGAGTTTCACCAAATTCCCCTAGTGGCTGAAAACCACAGGGGGTGGACTGGAATAGATGTGTGTGTGCGTGTGGTTTTTGTTCATGGATCTAAAGGGGCTGTTTGCAGGCTTAATTTGGCCCTACAGTGGACGCTTAAAAGTGGCTTATGACAACGTGTGAGAGTAAGCGCTCTCCAGTGCATCCATGCAGACAGGTGGATCATAGAGAATGAGGAGATGTGTTCCTGAGTGTGATGTGTTATAATACGGCTGAGCAGCCATCCACCACGCAGGAGATAGACAGCTCCTCTACTTTCACTCTAATTGCTAGACATTTCACCATGCGGTGGTTTTTATTGTGTAGTTTAAACAATAACATTACGTCATCTCATTTTTAAATATTTCATACAACACATCAGAGGCAAGCATTCAGTTTTCTATCTTTATCTGTTTTTACACAAAATAAGTCCTTTGTTTTTAAACAAAATGAACAAAAACACGTCTTACTTCTAACCAGCGCCCTCCGGTTTTATCTGCTAAAATTACAAAGTCCTTGACAGATTTGATCGACTGTTGCTAGCTGGCTTATTAAACTAGCATCAGCTCCAGGTATCTTGTGCTGACTCTTAGTGTTTCCAGCAGAGAAAACACTGTAGGAGGAGTCAAATACACACTTGATTTTGCTGAAAGACTGAGGCTAGTTGTATACGCTAGGCTAGAAGTTAGCATCCTGACAGTGGAAAACGTAGTCTAAAAGACAGAGACAATTAAAACACAACATTGGTCTTGTGGTGTTAGGCTTTAGTCCTAGTTTTATAACTAAAATAATACAAATTGTAAGACTTCCCTATTTTTTAAATTCTGACATGCACCTGTTAGGCTGCTAGCTCACATGTGTGATTTTTTTTTAACACAGCTTTCTCGTGTAATGTTAGAAAAGAAATAGCCTTAAAGATGGCTAATAACCTATAAGTATGGCTGAAGCTGAGGTTGCCAAAAGGTGTGTCCTGCACCAAATCTAATAAAGAGGAGCTGCTAATGTGAGCGAAAACTCCTGCAGCACTCGCAACCAGCTTGTACTGCTGTAGGTAGTAGGTATCATGCTAATGATTGGTTGGAGAAGTCAAACACACTCTTTGATGCATTCCTCACAATTCTGCTTTCAGGTTTGGGGTTTTGTAAAGGATAAAAGAAACCACCCTTCAAACTCTTCATATTAGAGTAAAAATTGCTTTAACTGCAGCCATATGTACAACATTTCAGCGTGTTGAGAAAGCCACAGTTTATGACTGACAACTTTTATATAGTAAGTTTGCTACTAAGCAATGAATGAATAAAATCACTGTCAAGTCAATTTATAAGTTAAAAGAAAACTGTTACCTTCTAGCTTCTGCTTTAATAACATTTATTTCACTGATTATTCTGATAGATATACACATATCTACACTCTCATCAGTGGTGTACACAGAAATTTAATCAGTAGGAAAACAGCACCTGGGTTAAAGCTTTGTCTTTTACCCCTGCTGCTGAGGGTTTCACAAGAATAGGTGCTAACTGGTGGTCCATGTCTCACAAGGGCTCAGAGAGCAGACAAAGACGATATGATACTCATGCAGTGTTTTGTTTAATTACACATTATGCATAAAGCACCAAGCGTTTTCTGAAGTGACTCTTAATTTCCTTAGCTGTGCCTGAAAGATGTGCTGATAGGCTTTTATCATGCTAACGAGGAAACACAATTTTCTTTATCACACATAAAAACAAAAGAAATGATGTGGTGAAGCTTTGATTAATGTTTATCTAAGATATTTGAATAGTTAATACAGAGAGGCCCTGTTCCTGAAATCTGTGCCATTGTCTTTATCTCTGCAGAGTTTCTTTGATGGCTGGGACTGCACAAAGAAGAAGGACAAGACCAAAGGGAGGCATGACACCTTGTTGGGATGTAAGTCATCAGAACTCTTTTTATCTCGTATGAAAAAAAGAATAAAAAAACATTGTGACAATTTGTTTTTCACCATTGCTTTGCAATATTATTTGTGTCTGTCTCAGATGACCGCCACAGAGTCAAGCTCCACCCTCTCCTGGGGGATCCCAACTCAGACTACATTAACGCTAACTACATTGATGTAAGTCTAATCCTGTTTTTTTCTGCCTCTGTTTGACATGGGATACAAACAGTTCCTCTATCTCTCACACCCTGCAAAGCCACAGTCCATCCCTCTCATTCCTATAAGCTCACCAGTCTGCTGGCCCACTTTCACCTGGAGGCTCTCATCCAATCAGCCACTCTTCCTGTTGGCGTTTTGCCAGATGCCATGGTTGTCAATTGCTTCACCGAATCCCTGACCTAGACGTACTCTGCTATCACTTCTATTAAAACAGAGTAGAATAAATGCTTTTAATGCCTTGCAGAGGAGATGAACCTTTCTGTAAGTTGCCACAAATCCCCCTAAATTAAATAGACATGATTGATTTTATCCAATCTCCGGATGGGCCGGGAGGAGATGATCCTCTGCACTGTTCACCTTAACTGTCTGCCACACATGCAGCGTCACAGTGACATTCCTGCTGATCATATGAAATGCATTTATATGTTGCTAATGTGTCTCACACAGTCTCATTCATATGTGTTCCCATTCATAAAAACTAGATCAGGCTGTGTTGATTCAGAAAGCAGAGGCGCTGGTTTAAGGTTGCAGCAGTGAAGTTATGAAGAAAAGAAATCAATCCAGATTTTGAAAAAAAATTACAGCTTTACTACCAGATATATACTGTAGATAGAACCTTGTCTTTTGGTTCCCCTGTGAATTTTTTTGTCACGGTCTTCAGTTTTTGCTATTCATTTGAGTTATGTCAGGCGAAGTCTGGCATTCTGATATGCTTTCTTTATCTCAAAAGATTTATTTTGCATGTCTTTCATTCTGACTACTGTAAAGTAAATATGAGAAGTTGAGGCAAACTGATGTACTCCCACTCCTGTGTGAGGCTGATAAGAGGATGAAAGATCCTGTCTGTGTGTAAATCTTTGTAAAGAATGTAGTAGAAAGATCACTGATCTTTTATTCTTTCAGCAAGAGAAAATTAATAGGTGCGTAAATCAGCCTGATTTTGGGCGGATTCTTCCTTTAGGCTAAATGTTTCATCAAAAATGTGCAACACTACAGGGCTTTTTTTTTCTCCTCTTTTATTTCACTGTAGAGAACGGGCAGTGTTGAGATGCTTTTAGAGAGTTCATTACAATGAAAGAGCATTAAAAACCTGGCCTGCTGTTAGGACTGTAGTTATTCTGAGGGTCTCCATTAGTGTTTAGGGCAAAGAGGCGCAGGCATTAGAGGGAAAACACCACTCAGCAGCCACTACAGTGTCAGAGTCAGTGATATTACTCCCTGACAAGGTGGACCCGGCAAGCTGAATAGTAACTACTTAGCCGCTGCGAAGCATATTTTGGACAGACCTGTGATTATTTTACCAGAGGTTAAATGGAAAACTTTTTCCTCCCTCTGGAGCACTGTTGTGCTTTCAAAACAGAGGTGAGGAAGTGTAAGCTCTCTGTTTCCTATTTCTCTGTCACTTAATGCCAGTGTTTTTGCTTGGCTCTGGTGTGTGTGTGTGTGGTTTAGCACTTAGCATATGTTTGACAGCCTCCTGCGCCTGCTGCAAATGTAGAGAAGGCCAGTGCATCATGGCTGTTGCTAATTTACATTTTGTCTGCTTCCAAAGAGTTACAACGGGGTCAACTGACAGGTGTAGCATAGCCACGCAATTCGAAACACGGACACTTAAAGACAAATACACACAAAAACACACACATGCACACTGTCATATTGTTGAATAGCTTGTTTACATACACCTTTAGTAAAAATAATAGTAATGTATTACTTATTTTTTCCCTGAATAACCTCTTCCTAATCCGTTTCTTATTTCATAGGTGATAAAGTCCTTGTGATGTCAAGGCAACATTTAAATCTAAATCCATTTATATATATCTATATATATAAATGTAGATAAGACATTTGCATTTTTTTCTGACTTATAAATAAATTGGATACACATATAATAACTATATATCAATAGGGAAACTCCGATGATTTTGTGAATCAAACAGGTCTTGGGAAGCACATGAAAAAAGAACCTGAAAAAAAAGTTTTGTGGCTTGTAGGCTTACTTGCGGGCAATTTAGGCTGTGTGGAACTGAATACTACAAGTTAAAATAATCAAAAAATCTGGAGCTGAAGAGTTAAAAAACTAACCAAACATGGAAATCCCACTCCTCATCCATGCTTAGTAACTTAAACTACTGACATAACTCTCTACTACACTGCTTTCAGCTGTCCAGTTGCATTTAGGGTGATACAGGCGCCTAGTTTTGGACAAAGGAGGAGAATGCGCTGATTAAAACTGTTTTTTTTAATTATTTTGAGACAATGGGACAATGTTATAGGAGTGCAATGCTAAATCAGTAAAGAACTCCATTAGTACTAGAAACCAAAAGAGTAACCACTTACATTACATCATAACTCTTTTTTAAAGATGTTTGTCGCAGACACTTTTATTAGTTCATAAACAAGCCCTGGTCATAAAGTTGTTTCCTGCACTGTTGCGATGCAACATGCGGTGAAATGTAAAGCCTGTTGCCATATATTTAAAATGGTGAACCAGCCATTTTCTTATTAGCAACGTAATGTATGTGTGAGACACGGGAGGATTTCTCTTTTCTGCTTTCTTTCAACAGAAAAACACTAACACAAATTCAAACAAAGTCATTTTGATTTAAGAAACTGTAACTAATAATTTACGATACAGGAAAAGCGGGGAAAAAAAAAGAACATTAATTCCCATGTGAGTTGAGAGCTTTAACATATGGAGCCCAGTCTTTCTTTAATAAACACTAAAAAAGACACTAACACACACATGCGCACCTCTTTCCACCTGCCTGTAATCATGACTCCTACTTACCAAAAGCTTCTTTCATTAACTAGCCTATATGTATTCTTTTTCTACTCCCCTCCCCACTTCCTCGACCTTGGACCCTGTAGATTCGGATTAACAGGGAAGTAAGTACTTCACTGCTCGTTCTTCTGCCTGCCATCGCTCTATTTTTGCTCTTTGCCCCTCTTCTCTTCCCACTTCCCTCTTCTCTTTCCACTATCCTCTATCCACAAATGCTCAAAGGTCAGTGTGTCTCAGGTTTGTGCACATTTGACTCAAAAAAGAAGGAGAGAAATTTATGCCCTTTAAGCTAATGATTTTAAATGAACACAAGGAGATGTGTCCTCTCCGTATTAAGGACCCTGCTGTCTAAGTTAGCTCTCGTAAGTGGCCAAGACTTAGGAAGTTTAGTTGCTATAGCGACCGTCTTAAGTGGAGGAGTAGTTACTGTCATCCTGTTTGGGGAGGGCCGGAGGAATTGTGGATAGCAGGCCGCACAGCACTGGTCACTCATCTCCATTTCAAACATGTCCCCTTTTATCTGAGTGGATGCAATTCAGTTTAGCAGTGTGGACAGACTCGACACACTGTATTGGGAAGATGCTCTCTGCAAAAGGATAAAAACTGTTATCAGCACAGATTGCGCCATCGTGCTGATTTGATGAGAGCCGGTGGGCTCGGGAGTTAATTCAGATTATTCCTGACCCGCCTCCTCCACTCCACAGAGTTATGTAAGGTAATTAGGGAATCACTGATCCTTCCAGCTGCTCCTCTCAAAATAACAATTAACTGCAAACCACAACATCCGTGTGGTTTTTCTTGGAGATGTGTCTTGAAAACAGGTGTCTCTTTTATCTTGAAAGGTTAGATTAGCAGTGCTTATTTTCAAGAGGACTTCCTTTGAAAAGTTAGTTCATCCTTTAAGTCTTCATGCTTAAAGGTCCCTTTGTTGTGTTCATTCCCCTCAAGGCTTTAGAGGTGACATCTCATCGTTCATTCATATTCACCTCATACTCACCATATAAAAATGTCTGTCATCTATATCAAAGGCTGTCACCTCCCTTGATATAAAGGCTCTCAGAATACTTCACTGTACACGTCAGATTTTGCCTGAAAAGCCGTTTATGTTGGTAATGGTAATATCATGCATTTATTTGAAACCTGTGTAAGATATTCTTTCTCTCATTTGACTTGAGAGGAAGAATTCGAGAATGATCTTTGAAGAATAAATGTGGTTTTAGTTTGGGAATCCGTCAGCTTCAGATATAGTACGTTTTGCATCCTCAGAGGAAACTGATTTGTTTTTATAGGACAGCATCTTGTCAAACTGTCACAGGGACTTCCATCATTTTTCAGCAAGTCCGACTCACTGTAGAAGTCACTTTTTCTAGAGACTTATCAGTTGTTTCTCAGTCGCAGTATTTATGATGTGTTGCCTCATCTGCTTCAAACCTTTAATGGATTCTCTGAGTGCTAAAAGGTGATCTGAAGTCCGTAAATAGGTCGGAAAGCGCTGTAAGAAGCGCAGGAAATGCAATGCGCATTTGCAAAGTGTGGGTCAGTGGGAGAGCAGGATGCAGAGACGAAGGGGAGGAAAAGGGTGAGACAGAGAGACACCCTCCCATACAGCTGTGCCTGAGGCGCAGATGGCTTACTCAGCATGTCATTCCTCTTCTCTCTTTCAGGGCTACCATCGATCCAACCACTTCATCGCCACTCAGGGTGAGTATCCCGGCAAAGCAGTAGTGTTTATGTGCCGTGAGCGTGTGCGTGTGCACGCAGGACCGTGGATGCTTTTTGTTGCAGTGTGATAAACTGAAGATGATGCAGCCAATGAGCCTACTCACATGCAGTCCCTTGCCAAAACCATCTCTCTGTCAAATCCAAAGGTGATAGTGCGACTACCAATCCGTGAAGGCTGCGCTGGTGATGTCACTGAATTAATCATTAAAGGGAATGAATAATTAAGCAAATTAATTATAGCTTCTCAATCTCAGTGACATGTGCAGCGGCGTGTTCATTGTTGGAGAGAAAACCTTTAGTTCACGCGCTGTTGCTCAAATATAAAGTTGCTGTCTGATGGACAGGAGGACTTTTCATGTGCAAGTGTTCAGAATCTCCCTCCGATGCTTCTAAACCCAAAGGAGTGTCAGTTTCGAGGGAGCTCCCATCACAAAGTCACTCAAGGTCTGCTCATCTGCTTATCTTGCACCAGCACCTTCCCTTCCCCCTCTATTGGAGGCACAAAGAGATGAAACTTGCAAGAAAGAAAAAAAAAAAAAAAGAACGTCAGCAGTGTTTTTGTCTCTCTGAGCATTCTTTCCTACGTGATCCTGGTTTTAAAGTTGTATCTCGCCTCCTAAACGTCTCCTCCCCGGACGACAATGAGTGACTGATGCTCCTCCGGGCTTTCATCATCAGCTACTGCTGTTGTTTTGTCACCCATCACCCCTTCACTTCTGCCTGGAATTCCCAATTACTTTATTGATGGCACAATCTTGAGAGATCAGTACCCTGCAGTCTGAGGAAGGACACTTAGGTCACAATAATACTAGATTTCACAACAGTGAGACCTTCTTTATTGAGAGGACAGGCTTTGATGCTGGCTCTTTTTTTTGTCTCTTTCTCTTTTATTTCTTCCTGCTTCCCCACTAGGACCCAAGCAGGAGACTCTGTATGATTTCTGGAGAATGGTGTGGCAGGAAAATTGTTTCAGCATCGTCATGATCACCAAGCTGGTAGAGGTGGGCAGGGTAAGTGATGTGCCTGTACTCTCTTGTTACCTCTTCTTGTCAGACACTCACCATAAGGTAACATTTAGCTGTCGACAGGAAAGACTTTTTTGAATTAATATATATGGATCTCACAAGCCTTGCTGTGCAATTACGAGCAGCCTTGGGACATACTCTAAAGCCAGATGAGAAGATGGAAACCACCCTCATGTCTGTAATTATGAACTACAGCGAACAGTCAGTCAGCTTGGTAAAAAGACTAGAACTTCATGTTCTGTGCTAAGGTACTGTAATAAAACCCACCTACTCACCTACTTTTTTCCACACATTGAACACACGAGGGAATATATTAGTAAGTGATCTTGTGAAAGTACAATCGTGCATTTCTCAAAATGTGAAACTATTCCTTTAAATTCGATGTGTGGTTTTCTACTGTGAAAGATGTCACTTTAAGTGAGTCCAAGGTCTCTGTGTGCACATGTATTTTTAGAGGATTGCTACATGATTTATCCCTTATTTGTTTGTTTAGAAACATCATGAAATTGTGTTGGTGTTTCATAGGAAATTGCATTATGGGTGTAATGATTATTGAGCCTATAAAGTGTGCTATAAAGTTACTGTGATGCATAAAGTGTCTTCTGAGTCACTTATCCGTGGCTTCCGTCTGTGTATATGCTCTGCATGACTACAAGGGTATAAAGGCTGTACTATAGCACTGTTATTTTCCACCTCACATAAGTACCTGTAGTATGTGAATTCTAGTTGAAGCACCCCGTCTTTTTCAGTCCAGGAGAAATGCATTTTCTCTGTGGATGGTTTAAATGACACAATTTTTCTAGCAGTAGCCCTGCATCCAATTTGGTTCCCCATCCCAACAACTCTGGGAACAGTCAACAAATGAGAACCCATCCTCGTAGCTGAATCCAAATAACACCTCCATTTAATAAAAAAAAAATAACCTCCTTTGTGCCTGCTGTTGGTGAAAAAGATTGCTGCCTTCCTGTTCATTATGCTTCCCACCATTATGTGATCATTGTGCTTTTCTTTGCCCTCTGAGGTGAAATATTGGTGGAAGTACAGCTTGTTTTGTTCCTCCACAACATTCAAGGTGTAACTGCTGTACTTTTTCAACTTATAACATGGTTCAGCAGATGAAATACTTTCCATTTAATTAATTAATTTAGTTATAATATTAGAATCACATACTTAGAAATTCTAATGACACTGATATTTATTTTTTATTTAGAGTATTTTTTATGCTACTATATCTTTATTTTAGTATCTTCTTATGCATTCACTCTGAATTTGATAAGTATTTTTATAATGGATTGAACTTCCTAGATTTAAATTGAGCAGATGAAGAATTTTAAGTGACACTTAATCCAATAAATAACTTTTTGGCAAGCAAAGATGAGCGAGACACTTTTGTTTAACATTTTGACCATGTAGTTGGTGATTAAGTTGATTTTGTAGTGCAGTGTTTGTAGTCTTAAACATCTTACGGCATTTTTTAAAAGCAGAGAATGCACTCGCAGCACATTTCATGGAAGTAAATCATGTGACATTTTAATATGCAGGAATCTGTAAGGCGCCCTTGTCAAAGAAAGAGGGAGATTTAGAGAAATTACTTTTATAGAGGGGGACGTTTGGATGTCTAGATTGGGCACTTAAAGCCTGAGAGGTTTAAGATGAGGAACTAAAGTTGAAGCCATTTTTGTCCACTTTGAGTCCACTGAATCATACTGTAACTTAAGACCCCTTCCAGTGAAAATCTAATTTTTGAGCGCCTCAGCATGTTTATGTAGTGTTTATTTAAATTTAACAAGGCAAACTTGGGTTGAAATTAGCATTCACTGCTGGATGTGAAAACTTTAGCGTACCGATGACTCAAAAAGGCAGATTCAGACCAGAAGAAGTCACAAACCTAAAAACCAAAAAACGAAGGAACTTATCTCATCAACATGTGTGCGGGTGGGGGAATCAGTAAATATAAAAGGTCGCTACAGGGAATTGAACCGCAGACATTTAGAGGAGAAGCCAAGGCTAGATTGATCTACAAATTATTATTATTAGCTAATAGCTGACAGCTAACAGAGTCCAGCCGTGGGGTCAGGACACCTCTTACTGTTGCATTCTGAGTTTTAAAGAATGATGCATAAAATACATTTCTGTCCTAATTTGTCCTCTTGTAAGCGACTGTCTATGATTGGTCCTTTTCTTCCTCTTTTCCTTCTCTCCTTCTTCCTCAAAAGCATCTGGTTCGAACATGTTGCCGTTGTTTATGTTACATAGCTAGCAAGACGATGGTCACGGGTGGGAGCAGTTAAAGAGAGTGGTCACTGACCATAGGCTTGGCTATGAGATAGACCTCATAGATATTAATAGTTCATTCCATACCTAATGAGGCCAAAGGTTTAGTGTGACATTTAAGCAATTTTAAAACATTAATTAATGTTATCTTGCAAAAAAATGTCTTGATATAAAATTTCTACTGACAGATAAGACATTTTACAGCTTAAATATGTGGCAGAAGAGGCGCGTTCAAGGATAGAAACAATAGACATATAGGTGCAAATATGAGTGACAATAAAATGATTTATGTATGAGACATATATATGCAAGAAAATACATTTTCCACCATAAGCAACTGTTACATTTTTAATACAACAAGACTGCACCGTGTTTTCAAAACACAGTTGAAAAGGCAGAGATTTTTCTGTTTTGTACTGAAGCAAAAGCATTAGATCCAACCTTCACAACACTCTATCAAAGAGATTAATTCATGATATACCTCCTGCAGTTTTGTAGGTGCAATTTCCAGGAATGTCAACCTGAGGTTTTACTCTGTTGCTTCACTGTTTTTAATCAGGTGAAATGCTGTAAATACTGGCCTGATGACAGCGAGATGTACGGTGACATCAAAATAACTCTGCTTAAGACAGAGACGCTGGCTGAATACACAGTTCGCACTTTTGCCTTGGAAAGGGTAAGTTAATCTAATATTTGCATCTTAGCCTACCCTCTTTTCCATTTCTTCATATTTGTAATATTCTCGAAAGTAGAAGTAGAACATTAATAGTGGGGATTAGATACTTGACAGGATTTCCTGCTGATGGGTATGAGGGCCACATGTTAAATTGAGGGGAATTAACACCAGCAGCTACGTGAGTGCCCCTGCTGTCTCTCCAACATAGCTGTTACACTGTTGTGCCCCTGTTGGTCTTCATCCTGTCAATCTCCTGGGGGATCTTTCATTGGAAGGGCTCAGAGCAACACTGCGGTGACAGTGGCACAAACACAGCATTATCATCACACTGTCACATTCGCTCTCCATGGCAACACGCTGCTGCTTATTTAAATCGGCAAGAATTCAGGAGCTGGTGACAGCTTGTTTTTTCATAGCTATTTTCATTTCTTTTTTTGGATTTCTGTCTTCAACAAATCTTTGCTTTGCGTCGCTTTAGTTTGTCATCTCTGTACAGAGGAAGAGATTGCTCTGTGACTGCAGCAGCCTCCCAGTAGAGAGGAGAAACCTCCCAGCCCTCCCTGAGCTCAGAGAGCCTCAGTAATTCCTTTCCACATGTCTGTCACAGTGCAGCTGCTAGCATGTGATGCCCAAAGGCCTGACTGTCCTAGAAGACCTAACACCCCACGTAAATAACGTCTTGGTTGTCCTCACTCTGAACCTAAAATCTGTCACATCTATCACGGAGGGGACTGTCCATGAATGGATGGGAGCACGTTGTGGATGAAAAAGGGCCTGTAGGCAGCTATGGTTGGGATGCAAGGATGCCAGTCATATAAATGTAGTGTTTTACATGTACTGCTACTGTGTTTTTGTTGACAGAGAGGATACTCAACCAAGCATGAGGTGCGTCAGTTCCACTTCACATCCTGGCCTGAGCACGGGGTGCCCTATCATGCCACTGGACTGTTGGCCTTTATAAGAAGAGTAAAAGCCTCCACACCTCCTGATGCTGGCCCCGTGGTGGTCCACTGCAGGTAATGTGATGTCGAGCAAGTGCTGTAACCTGTAGTGCTTGTGAAGCACGCCAAATATAATTGTTATTGCAGATATGACTAGTAGGAACAAATAGTAATAAGTAGTATTCAATTTAGAATTTATCATAATTTAATTCTTTTCATTAGAATGTTAACTAAAAAATAAACTGCTTCTTATAGGACAAGGTTACCTGCAGGTACCACTGTTCTTTTGCTGCAAAGATGCAAAAACAGTGGAAAAAAATAGCTAATGCTAAAACGCTTTACCTCAATCTGTGACTTAGGGCCCGTCATGAATATACATGAATACATAACCTCAGTTTTCTGAATTTTTCTTGCCATTAACTTAGCTGAGATTCTCTGAATTGAGAATTTAATGCCTCATAGGAGTGAAAACGCTGTGAAAACATTAAAAAATACAAAAAATAAAATAAAAATAAACAGACTAATAAACAGCTTGTAAGATAATAGTGTAATAATCCCCAGCTCGGTGGCAGTGAGCACATAGCTTGCTCTTTTGCCTGCTAATGTTAGTGCTAGTTGGTTGATAGATACTTTGTTGTTGTCCTTCAAGAGTCTTCCGTTCTCTTTTAATCATGTAGTGCTAATAACTTGGGCTCCTATAAAAATTAATTAACTTTTTTACTAACTCAAAGTCTGATGATTTAAGACTGTGCACGATTCCTCACTGAACATGTCCTTTGTTTGGTAGTGTGGGGGCTGGCCGCACCGGCTGCTACATCGTGCTGGATGTCATGTTGGACATGGCTGAGTGCGAAGGCGTAGTGGATATCTACAACTGCGTCAAGACTCTCTGCTCTCGTCGCATCAACATGATCCAGACAGAGGTCAGGTCAACTGCACAGCCAGTGAACCGCATTCAAACGTATTCACATATTTTAGACCCATCTTACACATATACAGGAAAAAACATTATGGTAACATCTTTCATTGGAAAACTGCAGGAGAGTCAGGTTTTTAAACATTTGTTTTCTCTCCTGTTGTTTGGGAACTCAAAGAGCGAGGGGGGTGTATTATTATACCCTCCCTCTGGGACTTATGTAAAGGTCATTGCAATAGTTTTACAGAAAAGACTCACATGGTCTCCCAGTGTGCTGCGTAGGCACGTGCTGTAGATGTGAAGATTATTTGCATATTCACCCCTTATTATGTAAATCCAACATTGACTTGGCTTTTTATTACATTTGTAGTTAATTGCAGGGGTGCTTTAATCAAATGCACACCCCATGTGTTTGTTTGTTTAAAAATGTTTATTTATTCCAACAGCTTTGATACACCACCAACATTATAGCATGTTTAATTCAGAGCAAGACAAGCCATAAAAAAAATCTTTGCCATTTCTCATATTGTTTGATTATGTATTTGCATTTCCATATGTTCTTAACCTGCTTTTGTTTGAACATGCCTCCTGTGTTATGTCTGTTTATCTGTTTGCGCTAACAAAACACACTCTTGCTAGTGATCTGAAACCCATAAAAATACAAAGGCATGTCCACAGATGTGCACACACACACAGCGTTTAATCGTGCTTCCTGTTGTCCTTTCAGGAACAATATATCTTCATCCACGATGCCATCCTGGAGGCCTGTCTGTGTGGAGAGACGGCCATCTTGGTGAATGAGTTTGCAGTCACTTACAAAGAGATGCTTCGAGTTGATTCGCAAAGTAATTCCTCTCAGCTACGGGAGGAGTTTCAGGTCAGTCTTTTGCTGGACGGCAACATCATGACTTCGGTCAATATCTTAATTAATATTTTTATTTATTTTGTTAAGTTAAAATAGTTATAAATAGTTAAAATATGCAGCTATTAAAATCTGGAACATGTACACATATTTTGAATCATACAGCCCACACACTGTAATTTACATTTATAGTACATATTACAAGATAGAAGATACAGAGTTCATTTATTTTCATTTTACTCTTAAGGTTGTTTATGGGAAATGACTTTCAAGTCCCTCTTACTACTGCTAAAAACATGCTACCACCCACTACTATAACCTGTACTTCACTGTTATTAATACTATTATGGAACTACTTATAATAGCACAAATAAAGAGCACAGACAAAGTTTCATCCCGTTTTTTCTACCCACACTACTACTGTTACTTCCAATACTTCTGCTACAGCTTTAGCCACAACCACTGTTTTAATAAGTATTTTTAACAGATGTTAATGTTATAAAGCTGATGGTTTACAAAAAAGGTAATGGGAGATACCGGCATGTATACAATTAAAAGAGTGTTATATTAGCATATTTGTAATGTATTCTGTTGTATGCTGCAGATTTGTTCAGTTAAGGTAGAACAGTATGTTTGGTATTTTCAGACAATAACGTAAACAACACAGGAAACCTCTCCTCTGTTGTGCAAATGATGTACTTCATGGCATAGACATCAACAAAGAGAGCAACATAGGAAAATACTAATGGACCTGTTTATGCATGGGTATTTGTCGTGCATGTGTCCATACGCATGTGTGTGTGCGCGCGCATGTATGAGCGTGTGTGTGTAAGCGTGTGTGCAGGATGATGTTTG
>JAUZTA010000030.1:14652555-14668573 GCA_034780835.1 Ctenochaetus striatus
ATCTGAAAATGTTGTTTTTTTATAACAATTCCAGAAAGCTCATTGTTGCATAACTTGGTTTTTTGATAAACCCTAGTCCTGCTCTTCATAAACTACTAGCCAGCGTTTTTGCATTAAACCAGCAGAGCCTAAATAAAATGTTAGGACTGAGATGTTACGAAAATACCAGCAAAGAGCAAGGAGCAGGAGCAAGTTTCTGGGAATGGCTTGGCCACTGGAAACAAAGTCTCCATTTCATGTAAGAAGAGAAAGGTGTCAGCAGCCTGGAACAGGTCACGTCTCACCAGGAGTGTTTCTGTACAATGGTCTGAAGCCAGGCTGCAGGATATTGTATTTATTGAAATCATATATTTTGCTAACTGAAGCACATGTCTCTTTCTTTTCTTTCCAACTCTTTCCAAAGTGAGACACCATTGGATGGCTTTCTATCCTTGGGGGAGTGCTTTACATAAACAGCCCGAGCTGGTAGAGAGCACTCTGTATTGAGCTCTCAGCTCTTTCAATTTCTGCGTTATAATAGCTTTCACAAACATCATCAGAAATCCTCTGCTGGCAATAATGGCCCTCTATTCAATTGCTGGCTCACACTTATCCCACCAAGTGACATTGCCTGGTCTTTTGGACATCCTAGATAATATTATCTCTACTGCCCATGCAATCATTATATTTCTACAGTGCACATTTTGAATTACTAGTAAATACACACCCAAATTGAGGCAGGAGGCACAGAGGTGCACAAGTACAGTAATTATGTGGACACTCACACAATAACATATGCACACACAGAGTACACATCAAACACTTCAGTATACTGTATTTGTGTGGCTAATGAACAACTGACAGAAATAAGAGTGTTTTCCACTTGGTGAAGGCTGATTAATTTACCACCTTCAGCCAAACGTACCGACAAAGATTAATGCACTCTATTGAAATGATCTCTGTGTCGAAAGGTAAACAGTAAGCACATCAAATGTGCAGTGTAGAGGAAAAAAATCTAAATAGAAGAATCCCTTTTATTGCAGTCATCATAATATTAGCCATATGCTGACATCCACACACTTCAGTGACATTGCAGAATCCTTTGAATCATAAATTTTCTTGCTTAAATATGCTGTCTTAAACTTCTCAGCCTTAATGAAGATCTTCCATGGATGACCATACACCCCGACAGAAAAGATATGATAACTACCAAGCAGAACAAAATTAAAAGGCTTGACTATTACATTACCCAGTAAGGTGTAAATATGTGAAGTTAATAAATATAAAATTTTCAATTTTGCACACCTTGTCAACCAGAGTGAACACTCAAATGCTGAATAATCTGATAGTGCCTGGTGTAGTTCGCATTTCATTTTTTTGTTCAAGGCTTTCAGGCAGCTTTTGGTATGAGACGAAAACAAGTCTGTTAGTGAGCGCATGTTTTTTAAATGACATGGGAAGGAAGCATTAATAGAAGGATTTATTTGTTTAAAACTTAGTTGAAAAAATTTTAAAACAAGAGGCCAAATACTGTTTTATAGTTTAAAATGAAGGAATGTTGTGCTTTAAGGTTGTTTCCTGCCTCTTAGTCACAGCTTTCCTCTCCTACATTTAGAAAAAAAAGAAAAATACAAAAAAATGATTTACTGGGAGATTTCAAATTCACAAACAAAACCGTCTTTCTAAAAAACAGTCTTCAACACTGATAATTTGTTAAATTGCATGTGTAATATTTTTTCAGTCAACATTTCAGCTGTGTGATTAACCACACTGATGGTGTAAAGGGGGAAAGAGAGAAAAAACAAAGACCAGACAGCTGGCAGGGTGAAAGGATTCTGCTGAACAGACCAAAAAAATTGAACAAAACACAATATAATTGTGGCTTTTGCATTACGCTGCACAACTCCAGGTTTCCCTCACAGGTTTTACTGATACCTGAGGGGAACGCACTTCTGATGAAAACATAGTAATTTGTCTACTCAGGCTTATTTTATGTGTTTTTGTTCATTTGTTTTGCAATAAAATCTAACCCCCCCGCCCCCCCCTTTTCAAATAAATGAGCAGACACTTGACAACACTGTCATTTAGTGAAGCTTCACTTCACAATTACACAAACACAAAGGATAATCAGTGATACACATAATGTCATCCAAATGGGAAATGTCTCTAATTCTGCCACAGACTGAATACTTATCAGCTACGAAAGTGCTGCATCATTGGAGATATCTTATTTCTGTGTATTAAGATAAAAAAAAATGTGGGAGAAGTAATGGAACTAAATACTAATAATGAAATTTGGTGTAATGTTTAAATTAAATGACACTTATGAGTTTTGACCTCATTTGCTAAATCATTCCCCAAAGCAGAGATTGTCCAATCATAGCAGCTGGGCTCTGTGGCCCATTAAGCTTTGGATTTCTCAACGTATTCATGGGACTAACAAAGCAATATTAAGCACTAAAGAGTTTAAAAAAGTTTAAAGGTTGGTCAGGGGAGTGTTATGCCATTTTTTGCTTTTATGACTAAACTCTTGTTAAGTCAAGAGTGTGGTCTTTCAATTTTAAAACATTATTTATTAATTTAATGATTATATTTTGTAATTCTTTCACTAAAATCCTGCCCTTGTACTCGAAAAGGGCTTTCTTTGCTTAGATTTGCTTTTGTGTGCTCAGACTCTAATGCTTGCACTTAAACATAATGCTTGCATAGACAGACCTCATGCACTTCAGCTTCAGCATCAGCCTTTGTCTTCACACTTGGCCTTGTCTGTGTTTTTGTCAAACTTAAGCTGCTGGATTTTTTTTGTATCTACTCACACAGTTTTTTGTGCAACAGGCCTGTTAAAAATTCCCCAGCTAGAGAAATCCAGCTGCAGTGTTGACCAGTGAAATGATCCTTGCCTCATTGTGGGCGTGTTTGCTCTTCTTCTTAGAGCGTCCCAAATGGATGATTCCTGTTTAACCCAACACATCTCATGGTTAATAAATAATTCTCTCAAATTGAAAGACCACGCTTTTGACTACAGATAGAAAAAAAAAGGAAAAAAGGGATGCAGTGGTCCATCTGAAAACACATCAGCAAAAGGGGAATGCAGTAAACTGTTTGTCTGCTCTGTAAGCTGCCCGCCTAACGTGTTTACTTCCAACAGTGACTCATTAATTCCTGGAAGGCATTTCTCAAAAAACAAATCCCATTCATGTTTGAGTTGAATTCCCCCACTGGGTGAGGGAAAGACTTTATGCTAAAGTTAGCAAACAAACAAATTAACAAACAAAGTAAAAACAAGCAAAATAAAACAAAAGGTGTTATATGCACTTCAACTTTTTAGTTTCCAAGCACCCAACACCTACATGTACACTACTAATTGCTGACATATATTAAGTTATCCTGAACACTTTTCCCTTTCACTGAAATGGTTTTTGAGAAGAATTTTTATCTTGTTTATGCTTCTGAATAAGCTGGTTGATGACAAGCATCATTTAAACCACTCAAAGTGCCATTTGTTGGTTTAAAATAGGAGATTTGCTTTTGTTTACCTCCATCTAAAACCAGATTACATTTTTTAACAATTACCCATAATTTTGATTTCAGTAAACTGTGCTGTGCAAGGCTGAAAGGCTTGAGAGACATAGCAGTGATAACTCAGAGGTTTGGAGCTTAGCAAACAGTAAATTATGATCAAAGGTCAAAAGATGCAAGAAGAAAAGTAGGTTTTTGTGGCAGATGGTTTATGTAGGGGAAAAACTTTCCTATGTTCCTCTCAATGAAAAATATGCCATGAAAAGCATCTCTTACAGCAGAACACATTGTTGAAGAGAAGAACTTCACATTGATCAGAAAAATACTTCGGATGAAGATGCACTTCAAGGACCTCTGAACGGATGTAAGAATAAACATGAATCATCATAGTAAAGAAGTGAATGAAAACAGGACAAAGGTAAGGAGAAATAATCATGTGAACATTGTGATCTGTGGCCAGGCTCAGGGCAATTTTTAACTAGCTTACCGGGTTTTTGTGCAGCTACTGATAGTGCAATAACATCAAGTACATATTTTATATTTTTGGTCATTAAAAATCATTGTTTCCTTAACTGTCTTTTCGGCATCTACAGTTTCTCCTTCATCAGAGCTCCAAGCTTTGGCTCACTTGTGTTTCCACTTCAAAATAAATTTAATGGCCATGACAAATATTGACTGAGCTCACAGAAAAGTCATTTTATGTGATTATTACTCCTCATGCAATCACAACTTCTGATGGTAACAAACACTCTGCGGCTGAAATGTTTAGAAACTGAGAAAAGCTGCTCATAGAAGGAAATGGTTTATATTTCCCTCTTACTTTCTCCTGGTTAAATAAGCATACAGAATAAGTATGCAAATACCTTTTTGTTGGTGCGAACAGAGGAGATGCACATTACTCAACTTCTTTCCAGTCACTTAAACTGTCTCATATTCGAGAGTCATAGAGGGCAAAACAGTTCAAAATGCTTACCACTTCTTCAGAGGAACACCGCGGGGTGTAAGTAAGCCTCTAAATGAACTTGTTGATGCTGGTAGGCTACAACTGTTGCAAAGTGCTGCTCTTGCTGTGGCAGCCCGCCTTTGAAGTGATGGAGAAATTCATTTGCAGAAGCTAAAGGAAGTCAGGGTCTGCTGAGCCCGAGATGCGACTATAATGTGAGAAAATGGTTTCAGATTAAGTCTTAATGATGTGATGGCAAAGGATTTTTTTTAATCCAGGCTGTTTTCGTGCCGCTACAGTTAATCATAAGATCTCAAAATTCCCCTAAACTACAGATAATAACAAATATACAGCGGGAACAGTATATTTTTGGATATTTACAACTCAAATATATTTAAACCGCCTCTGCTCTTTACCAAGCATAGGTTATGATATAAAGTAGAGCATAAAATGTAGATGAAATCAATCAACCGTCAATTTCTTTTATCTATTTTAGCAAAATAGCAACGTGACTTTTAAGTATTTTTGTCTCCTGGTGTCTTGCAGTGGGTTAGTCTATCTTTACACAACCATGAATAAATTTACACATTATATAAAGGCAGCACACACAAATCACAGCACTTTCATAATGAAGGATAAGCCCGCATAAGTCGTATTCAGTTTCTGTTTCTCTTTAAATAAGACCATGTGGAGGAGTTTACTTCTCATACGCTGCACTCACAGCACTGCTGTCACTGTGAGGCGTGTCATAGCCAAAGGGAGACGAGAAGGGAAACAATTTGTGTTGCTTAAAAGCATCATATTGTGCCATTCTTGTCTTTTGTATCTTTATCCATCAGTTCGACTTGGCATGTCTGGGTTCTTGAATCCACCGTAAAACTGAGCAGTCATGCACTGAATCCTTAAATTTGACACATTGTGTCTTGTTGTAGTTTTACTTCGTCTCTTCTGACACAGTCTCCCCCTCTCTCCCTCTGACTGTGTTTTGTTAGAGTCAATAAAATGAAGAGGCTTGTGAGAGTCACTTTGAACCTCCTCAGACATTTTCACATGCATGTGAAGTGCTTTGAAATGCAGAACTTGAATCTGCAGCTGTTTTTTGGATATGTGTGTTCTGTTGTGATGTTATTTGGGTACGATGTTACTTTACATTAAAGTGAAACCTCACCTGAACTTTATCTTTAGAGTACGAGACACTTACCCCTTGTAGACTTCACAGGAGGTAAAAAGTTTGGAGTTGGTTCCCTTGTGAAGAGGCTGTAGTCGACGTAGATTCACAGCAGCTTCACGGCAAGTTTTCACGATGGAAATAAAGCATAACAACATCTATAAAATCTCACCCCTGCCCATCTGTCCTCTCAGTACACTCATATTAATGTCAAAATATGACCAAATACTGTGCTTTCTAATCCCTGTGCAGTGCCCTGTCGCCTTTACAGGTTCACGCTTGTTTGCTACCTTTCCATTGGTCAGGAGAACTGTTGTGCTCTCAGTCATTGGCCTGCCTGGGACAGGACTTCCTGTACACAAACAAAGAAAGGCTAAGTTTATTGCACCGAACTTAAGATGACAAAAGAATGGAAAGGAAAAAACAACGAGAAATACTAAAACCTAGCTGTCTTGGTTGACATGCTTGATGATCAGTAAACTGGGGGATAAATTCAGAGGCACAGAGAGCTGAAGTCGAGCTTGTCAGGGGCTAATTTTGCTTATGTGTATGCTAAGAGCTTGACTTTTGAGGTGCTTAATTGTGCATGAGGAAACAGGGGGAAAGAGCATGCACAGTCCCCTTTGGTGATGTATCCTGCCTTGGCAAGTGCCAAAAGGATCAACCAGATGCTGGAACATCTGTGAGTTTAATAGATTTACTGAAAACTCCATATGCAGATTCTCCCTGGATGATATGGGTGAGAAATCATTAATTCTTATATTATTCATCATTTCCACATTGCTTCACCTCACATTGTGACTGCTGCAGAGGCAAACACTGCACATGTCTTCACATGTGTTAACTCACATTAGTGATATCCACAAAAAACATTTCCTTCTTTCTGCAGTTTGACCTTTATTTGCAGAATAACCTCCAGGGTTTCATCAAGGTTTGAGAGCCTATAATTATAGATAACTGATCTACTGATACACAGGTTTTTCCTGGTGATCATTCAAGAATTTTAGAATAAATTGCTGCTCTAAATGTTAATAAAATGAGAAAGTATTGATAAATATCTTCATGTATCATATTTTTTGTTCCAAGGTCTAAAGGTTTGTTTTGTGATTAAATATGTAGCAATTAATCTTGGGCAATCTTAAGCTTGGCTACAGGGAGGATAGCTCTAACTTGTCTCATATCGTGTGGACATGATTGATTTTAATCATCTTATTTTTTTTTTAAATTGCATTGTTGCAGGCAAAACTTTGTCCTGTTTCATATTGCCACACTTGTGCATAGACCGCACAGTTAACAGCTGAGATGGTTTGTCTCTTTCCAAATTAATTTTCAATTTGCAAAACTTTTGACATCTTTGTCACAAGATCAAGACCATGTATTCGAAAAACGAAGTTGACTCACTGTAATAATGCTGACATGCTCCCCTCTATGTTGCGCTGGGATGTGTGGGCCCAAGGTGTTATAAAAATGGATCCAATTTTCAATCGATTTGTGGCTCTGTGAGACCTGGTCTAAAATAGCCCTGCACCACCCTGTTGCTCCTATTGACAAGCCCTGCTGTCAGACAATACATTGTTTATTTTTGCAGAAAAGTGAGCAAGTAGGTAAATAAGTAACTCTGCTAATATACCATTTTTCAAGAGAAGATATATCGAAAAGGGAATGAGAGAAGCAATAGTACTGATGCATGTGGAGCTGTGGAGTTCAGGAGCTTCAGCTGAAAATCACAGTAAGAGAACTGGGAAGTTACAAAGAGCTGCAACAGATTAATAAAGTTGGAAGGTGCACAGTGATGCAAATATATACAAGAACCTTAAATTGGATTCTATGTTTTAAGGGCCAGTGTGTGGAATTTAGTGACATCTAGTGATCAATTTTTAAACTGCACCAAGCAGAATATCCCACAGTTCACCCTCTTTTATGAAACTTGCACAAAAAAAAAAACATAAAAAGCAAAAATGCCTTCTTTAGAGTCAGGTTAGGTTTGTCCATTCAGGGCCGCTGTAGAAACATGGCAGGACAACATTGTGGACTACAGACATTAGACATCTGTAGACATTATACGACCATTCTAAGGTAATTAAAAACATGACCATGATTATATCAGATGATTATTCACTAATGAAAACATATCTTTATCACATTCCATTTCTGTCAAATTCAACAAGCTCTACCCCCCCAAAAATCCTACACAATAGATCTTTAATAATTAAAGGAGTGAGGTGGACAGGGTTAATGAGCATGGATTGCTGAGTGCATGCGGGGCACTGTGCAAAGTTTACAGTGGCAAAAGGAGACAGGATATTGGCAGGTGCACAAAAAAGACTGCGAGATAAGCAGTGCTGTCGGTGATGATCAAATCAGTGTCGCTCTGAACAATTAACTGTTATTAACACTCACTGAAGGCCCACTGCAAAACAGAGAGGGACGGGACGGGGTGTTATAAAACAGCAGAGAATGTCTTTTCCACTCAGGTGGAGCATGTTTAGATGATAACATCCAAAGGCAAAAAAACTGTAAGAACACCTTTTGTTTCCTGACAAAAAATAAAACAACAACAACAAAAACAAGCTGTTTTTTTTAAGTCATTTTTCTTTGCATGGAGCCAGTCCATGGTAATGTCTTTGAGATGGCTCATTCTTCCATGTCAGCCAGCAGGAAAACAGAAAGAGAAACAGTGCAGCTGTGAAAATAGCTTGCAAAGGGAAAATGGTTAATGAAATCAAAGCAGTTCAGGAGGAAGGATTAAAACACCCTCAGTCAGATGTGAACGCTGCAGTGGGCAACTTCATCTTCTCTGTCATAGCTGTGAGTGCGTGGTCCAAATTCATTCTCTCTACTTCAGCATTTTTCTGGAGTTTTATTCGGAGCAGCTTCCAGCCCAGAAAGGGAGCCTTGTCTGAATGTTCGGCTTTATTGTGAATCACCTGTGCTGACAAATATTTCCGTGGAGGAAATATTCACTGACCCACGAGGTGTTACCCTTTTATGTGCTGAATTTAACAAATCACTTTGTCAATTAAAATAAAAACTCTTGTTTGTTCGGCTACAGAGCGATCAGGGGAGGAGTGCAGCAGACCTCATCAAACCTGAGTTTTTTCAAGCGAAGATTGGGAGTGAACATTAAAAACCTCTCTAATTAATTTGCATTCTAATCTCTGCAGCCACATTGAAGGCCCACAGGCCGACTTTGTGAATGTTGTTCCTTTCCTGACTTCTGATAGACCTGGCAGAATAAAAGCGCAACATTTTATTTTACGAGCCACAAAACACACAAGCACAAAGAGTGCCGTTATCTTCTCAGAGTAATGAATTTGTAACACTAACAATAGAAAGTTTGTTCCAAAAAACTAATGTATCAGGAATATAGTGGTGATTTTTATAGTTAGAGTGTGGAGACATGTTATTTGATGAATTCTCGGTCATATAAGGGTTAAAAACTTTGTTGAGCAGGGCACCAGATAGGCATGAATTTTATTAGCTTTAGATGAATTCTGTGGCTAACAGGTCACCAGGGAGGCCTGGAGTGGATTAATGTGATCTCTGTTAAAACCCTGATGGCTGAATTTGGTACAAGTACAAGTAGAGGGACTGTATGCTTTAATGAGCAAAGACACAAACTGACAACCATAGCAATTTGACTAACACTTGAGCCCTCCATGCTATAAATAGGCATGTTGGTTGAACCACAAGCTACTATGTATGTACTATAATTTTATATCTTAAAAGTTATGCATATACATTTTATATAATATATCCCCAATGCTGTCACAGCCACATTTCTCTTTTTTTTTTTGCTCCATAAAACATGCATTATATTTTTTTAGTGCTCCTTCATGATGCAGTCGGAGAACACATCTTCCTCTTAATTAAGTTAATTAAACTCAGAAGACATCTCCAAATAAGTTTTTGCATATTTCCAACGCAAATGTTCCCTCTGGCTATAAAAAGAACAATAAGATATTAAGTCAAAGTTCTCCTCGTTCAGAAACAGCAGTGTGGGTGCTTATTAGTTCATATTGTGTTCTATCAGAAAAAGCAACATCAAGCTCCACAGACTCCCTCCTCCTTCCCTCCCCCTCTCCGTCTCTCTCATCTCTCTTTAAGTCTTCGTACCTCTCCTTCTTCTCCTTCTGCTGCTGTTTCTTGGCTCACTTCTTATCAGACATGTTCAGCTGTCGTTGTTGCGTCCACAGAGACTGCCAGCGTACCGGGCAACTTGGCACTGGTCGAAGCTTTTAATTTTTTTCCCCCCACTTTTCAATATTTTTAACATATTTCTGGCCCAGTATTTCCTCTTCACGGATCCTCCCACCTTTTCACAGCTGACCTGCACCTGAAGGAAGATCTCTGGATCTACATCAAGCCGAGGGATAATTTCCCCAATCAGAGGAGATGTTTGCCACCATATTGAAGATAACATAAATGAGACATGATAATTGGGTGTGTGCGTGACATGGATTGGGGGTTTGGGTGGCAGACAGATGTTCAGATGCCTTTCTAGTGCATAAGCAGTTAGTAATCACAGGTAATAGCAAGTCTGTTGTGACAGAGATCCAAAACATGGTATTACCTGGATTGAGGTCACACGTTTACATCGGTAATTATCATAAGAATTCCTATGACTCATATAACCTCCATACATATCTAGAGTAACCTGGTTTTCTGAAAAAAAGGTGAGCATAACAAAGACTAAAGGGAAGTGAAGAAACAAGTAAAAGAAAACAATTATGTGAGGGACAGTTGTGCCTTGAGCAAACAACATCATCACAATGACAATGCTCACATGCTGATGTTAACAGGTGCGCTGATTAATAAGTTTACCATCTTTCAAAGTTAGAATGCTGATATATGCTAATTAGCACAAATTAGAGGACAGCTGAGGCTGATAATGGAGCCATTTACCAAAGTTTCTTATATTTTAATCTGATGATGGCTCCAGATGAAAAATAACTGGATCATCAAATAAATTAGAATTCGTCCTCTGGGAACAATTAAGGTGTAAAAAATGGTGCACTGATTTACAACATACACACCGAGATAAACACATAAAATGTTAAAACTTTGAGATAAAAAGCAGATGGATCACCGGTGTCAGCTGGTTTAGCATTTTTCTTTTGGGGGGATCATGAATGTCAGCATCAAATTTCATAATAAACCATTTGTTTTTTTTATTTCAGATGGTTTTTTTTAGTCTGAATCAAAGTGGTAGACTGAAAAAACTAACATACAAAACAAAACCATGAGTCTGGATTTACACGCTTAAGGACAACGGTGATTGTTTTTTTTATTCTGGATCTTGCAATCCTTGATTTTGATTTTGATTAAAAAAAAAAAACTCATCATGTCTTTGAAGAGACTCTTTGAAAAGCCTCATTAAGAGAACTGAACCAGAAAAGTGATTAAAACACCCTTTACAATGTATTCTACCTTCTCTTCACACCCTCTGATTTATAGAACTTTTAAACTATCAGCTTTTGTGCAATGAAACGTGGGCGTGGAAAAATGTAATTAAGACAGTTGTTACTGAAATCTCATGCAAATTTGCTTGATCGGAGTGTTTTAAAGGTGTGTAAATGAAGAGTGTTTTTTATTGTATGCGAGGAAAGGAGAGGATGTGTTTTAATCTTCTGGAGTGCAGTTATTTGATTTGCTTCGCTCCTTCAGTGTGGGCCGGGTAGCAACACTTTGAGCTACGAAACGCTGATGAAATTTTGAACGCAATAAATTTTTATGATGAAGAAAAGAGAAAAAAAAACAGGAGAAAATGAGGTTCTGCCTTCAAAAATAGCTGGAGTTATGTTTTAACATACAGAAAAGCTGGGGAGTTTCCGCTATTTCTCTAATCAGTGCTGAAGAAATTAGGTTTGTAATATTTGTAAACATTGCCAATACTCTCTAATACCTTGTGAATGATAAAGCTTGACAATTTTAATCCTGAGGTTTAGTGAAAGAGTGGCTTAATGTACCGTTTCATGAGACATGTTTTGGTTATGAAGTGCTCTTGTGCAGCTTCCTCCGGCCGGTTTTGACTGTTACGGAGATAAAATAAACTAGATTTGATGGAATTTTAATGATTTCTGTGAGGAAATGAAAAAACGTGCCAACGGTCCCACCGAGTGAGGACAGTCAGGAGAGCTGCTCATCAATAGTCTGGATAATAACGGTCCTCTGAGCGGCGGTCCAGGAGGACGAGAGGGTCCGTGGATATCTCTCCGCCTCAGTGCACAGCGGACCCAGAGGGACGGACCCATTAACAGAGATCTGTTTATACTGCCTCACCTCAATCTCAGCGCGCACCTCCTCACTAATTTCAGCCATGTTTAACAACTACCTGCCTTATCACGTGTACACAGAGACGGACGGCAGAGGCAGTGAGATCAGTCAGGCGCAGGACTCGTGTCAGCTGCCGGAGAAAAGCAAAAATCAAGACTCAGAGAAAAGGCTGTGAGTTAAGATGTGATACGACCGAGTGGATCTGGAAGGTTTGTGTGAATAAGTGGTAATGTTTTATTCCATTACAGAACAAAACAACAAAAATGTGCAAAATGCAGCTTTCTGTTTAAGAGCTTCCTCCCTGATTTAATTTGTTCTCTGCCAAAATATCTACAGTTAGCAACAAAATGAACTTGAATAAACCTTGTATGGCTTAGTTACAGTTATTTTTAGGCACTCAGCCCTTGTTTACAGTTAGGGAAGATGTTGTGTTTTGCTGAATATTTAAAAAGTCTGCTGCGACTTCAAGGGCTTTATAAAAATTTAACCTGAACCTGATCTTTCCCTCTTAAAAAGTGTTGTTATCTCAACCTGATCCCATACAGAACTCCTTAGAGATGAGATCACATCAGCCATGACACCTACTCACATGCTGACATCCCTCCCCATGAGTGCTCACTGTTCATCTCTACATTGTTACTCCGGCACTCAGTACTCTTGGTTGGACCACACTCATCTTTAAATCTGACCTTAATTTTGATCTCAACCAAACAAATGCAAAGCTTTTTATGTTTTTTAAGTTTGTTTTCCCCTGTTGTTCTGTGTTTATGCAGCTATCAGATCAACAAAATCTGTCCACAGAAAGATAGACACAGAAACATTAGGCACACACACACACACACACACACACTCAAACACATGTGCAAAGAAACTTAGAGGCTGAAATTAATACCAGCCAAGCTTTAATGTAACAACTCTTTTTTTTTTTTTGTAATGTTTCCTGAAAACATAATTCAAGCAGGAATGATGTTTCCTATCACAATAAGAAAGCACATTTGTAATATCTGTGAAATGGGGTTGAGATATAATTCACTTTAACCAAAACTGTGTGGTGCAAAAAGAAGATCACACGTTTACATTAACTGAGTGAAAGAGCTTTTCCAGAAAAGACATTTTGCTCGTCACTGCAGCAAAATGCAGGTGTAAATAATAAAAGGTATGAAGGCTGAGTTACATTTAGCTCCTTTACTTTCAGGGTCCCTGTATTGTGCACATTGGCTCACTGTCACACTGTCATGGCTTACCAAGACACTTGAATGGAAAAGAGACGTTTTAATGTTATTAGTAACAGGTGTCAAAATATCTGCTGTGAATAAGGCCTCTTGGTGAAAATACACTTACATGAAAATAATCTGATGGCACCATGAGAAGGTGTCCATCAAACTGGACTTTAAAACATGCTGTTGTTACAGGAATCAGCTGTCACTATTATAGTTTGTCTCTTTTTGAATGAGGCATTTAAACAGAGTGTGTTCCCGCTCTGTGAGAGCAAGAATAATGTCCTCATTGCGACTCTTATCTGAGTCTCTGCCCAACGATGTTCACTCTCTCCAAAATGGCCCAAACATGCCACTGGCAGTCATGGACCGGGTTGCAGTGATAACACTTACAGAACTGATGTATCGTGGCTTTAAACTCTTGCTGTTTTATGTGCAGGAGGAAATGAAATTCAAGCTGAAAGCAGAAAATTCCTGCAATGGCCTATTGTAGCCAAGAGCCCTCCTTAGGAGTCGAGACAAACCACTGTTTCATACGATTATAAACGCATTTGGTGGATGAAATTTAGGAATGCAAGCTGTTGCTTTTCAACGTGCAGAAAATCGATGGAAACAACCCCTTCTCATTAGTGACTATAGACAGAAATGACTATATGTAAGAGGTCCTCAAGGACTTCCGGTGTTAAAGCAGTTTGTTTGTTTATTGAATATTTCATAGAGTTCTTAAAGAAATGCAGTAGGCGTGCTGAAAACACACAGGCAGGAGGTAGTCAAAGAATACCCAGAAACAAGGGAAATTTTTCAGCACCAAAATAGGTTGTTAACCATGTGACCCATGTCGCCAGCTCCCTTTTACATTCATTATCTCACTACATGTCAAACACAGCCAGAAGCAGCAGCAAAGAAGCCATTAGGCCTTATCTATTATTGAACAGTCAAAGGGCTTCTAATGGCTGGAAATCGCTGACACCGAGATTCTTTCATACGCGTATGAATTAAAGTCTATCCCTGCTTCAAAAGACAATAAACACACACACACATACACACCATCTCTCACACACACACACACATCATCCACAGCAGAATTTTTGTCATGAAATTTACATCTCATTGTTAATCTACACACCAAGAGCAGTCAGTGTATCAGTGTTCTGGCTTTATCTCCCTGTTGTTCTGTGTTGTGAGTAGCTTAGTTAGAGTCATGTGACAACCCCAGTCTGCACCCTCCGGATATCTCTATTCTACGCACTGCAGGAGTGACATTATTTTTTCATGTGGATAAAGACATTGAGATGACAGAGACGACTGCCCTTTCACCAATAACCACAAAGGATGCGATGCAGTCCCACTTGCCGCCTCTAATATGCGTCTGTGGTTTTTCGCGTTAATGTGACCATTCAGAGGACACACTCGCAGGGCTCTATCAGCATCCCAATATTTCCCGACCGTTTAGGCTGACAAGCAGTGGCACTGCGAGCGAGCCGCTGCAGCCCCACACTCATCATGGATGAGAGTCACAGTACAGATGATCGTGTGGTGAGTCATAAAAGACCTTTGCAGCAGCGCCAATGAGTAAGAGAGGTCAGAAGTAACGTTTTTTTCAGTTTGTTGTGTGTTTTCACCGATTTTGAAAATACTAATTCTGACAATTGCTTGTGTGTAGCATATCTTCAAACAAGCATATTTTTTTCTCGCAGCATACTTTTTAATCTACTCTTCATCCTATTTTTCCCTTTTCAGACTGGATGTCGTAGAAATTACTCAGAAGAAGAAAACTGCAGACAAGAAAACAATCTCACAAGAAAAATTTAAAATTATTCCGGAGCTTTGGATCATTTTATTAATCTTTATCAGCAGATGGTGACGGCTGATGTTTAGCTGTTCAGCTGAAGTAGGTGAACAAACTCCATCTGCTAATGAAGCTAATGTAAGAGAACTGAAAGCTCCAAAGCAGCTCAAAAAACAACCCTAAAATATAATAAATAAAAATAAAAACATTTATAAACTCTTGGCTCTATTATTTTCTTTTCACCGTGAAGAAAGAAATTCTTATAATGATCCCGTTTTGATTTCTTCATCATCACTAAACTCCACTTCTCATATTTCTATTCTTAAAATCCACAAGAAACATTAGCTGCACCTTTATAAAAGCTCTTGTACGGCTTTCTCCCATTTTTTTTCCCATCATTCCCAATTGACAATTTGTAGACTTAACTAAACATTTAATATAAGTGAGTTGTCAGCGAGTAATTTTGCCCATCCTCCTCACAATTGACTCTAAATGAGGCATTCAGTGTTATTTTTGTGTTTGTGAGTGAGCGCTGCTAACCTGTGCGGGGAATTGGCCTGCCTTGTTACATTCACAAGTTTATGTTTGAGAGCAGCCGTGGCGTTACGTCCCCAGAGTTAAATAACCAGCCTAAATGGAGGAATAGCACCTCGGGTCTCTTGTGTAACTAATGAGAAGGTAATACCAAAAGTGCTGTGAACTGCCTGTGAACAGAGCTGACTGGTGTAAGGTGAGAGCTAATCAGGGTCTCTCCATGCTCTGACAACTCTGTGTGCCTCGAACAATTATAATGCCGAGGATTAGTGAGTTCTGCAGAAACACACAATATGTCAAACTGCAATCATTAAATGATGGTTCCTCATGGCTGCCTCTGCCGAAAAATCACATGGTGCATTTGTATGCAAATGCAGGTTAGTAGCAGTCCTGCTTCTGGTATAATTGTCATCTGTGGTTGAATGGTTATATTTGATATCATGTTGCATTCATTTCACTGGGAGTTTCAGTGTGCAACGACACATTGATAACCCTTAAAAAATGGTACATAATGCAGACTATCCACATAATGAAACACCTGTTTACTGATGCGTCCATGAGCTAAAAAGTTTCAGAGACAGTGTAACCAGATC
>JAUZTA010000030.1:14679610-14690529 GCA_034780835.1 Ctenochaetus striatus
GCTTGACAAAAGTGAAGTAGTGAGAATATCTCCAAGTGAAGAAACTCAACTTGGCCTCCGCCGCCGCCATGATGATAATAGTAGCTACTAGTCTTATTGTTGGTAAGCACAAACATGCCCCCACAGCACGTTTCCTCTCTCCCCCTCTCTGACACAGGAAGATTCAGAACTACACAACACTGCACTGCAGCTCTCTCAGTCTCTAGCCGAGACTGTAAAATAACATAGAATAACGCAGTAACGCATCATGTAGTAACGGTAACGGAGTTACTGAATTTAAAAAATAACGCATTAGAGTACTCGTTACTGCCAAAAAAAAAGCCGTTACAGTAACGCGTTAGTCCTAACACTGCCCATCATCACCTCCAAGTCCAGAGACATTTCACAGTACATCGTCTTGTGAGCCCACAGGCTACATTTAAAAAAGAACTGCTCATGACTCGCGCATGTGGTGTGACATTTTTCACAGTGTGTAAAAATTGGAAGTAAAACATAGAAGCGATTATGGTAAGTCCTCAAAAGTGAAAAGTGAAATGTGAAGCACAAACAATGAAGCATTAATCGAACATCTGTGTCGCCCGTCTGAGATGGCCGCCGTTCAGTGTTTCCCCAAAGCTGACAGCTTCAGGCGGCAGATGGGCTGTGACGATGGGGATGTGGCTAACCCAATTAAACACTCACTCCATTCTATCACTTACCACCAAACCATATTCCATTTTCAGATCTAACACTTTAAGGCTTATTTACTAACACACCAATTTAGACTCACTAGAGATTATTTATCACATATCTTTCATCATCCATTTGATCCACACTTCACATTTGCCTCCTTTCTCCATAGCTGACTGGTTTACCAATGCATCGTTACCTTTAGTCTTTTTCTCCTGTTTTGAACGTTAAGGATTAGATAGATTAACAACTCTATAAAATATAGATCTAAGACATTGTTATTTTATGGACATTTTAATGCGTATGTGATATTTTTCATATTTTATGTGTACAAGTTGCCCTGTTACTGAGGGTTGGGTATGACTTGGCTAAAATATTTTAAATGATTCGATTTTTTGACAAAAAAAAGGCTGTCAAATCACTCGGTTTGGTAAAAGTTCTAAAATGCTATACAACATTACAGACTTCATCAGTAAGTGAACGTGACTGATGGCCTCTGTCTTTGTCCTTCAAGGTAGCTGCCTTTTACCATTTTCTGACCCAAAGAAATATTTAAAATGATGAAAAATAACTAGGGAATTAAATTATACAAGCAGAAATTTTAATTAAAAATTCTCTTTAAAAGCAGGCACAGTAGAAGGCATCCTGAATAACTCTTTAAACATCTTTGCAGAATCTCATGATTCCAGTTTTAAAAGCACGAAATTTTTTTTTAAAAAGAGCCGTTTCTTAACTCTTTGCTTCTTGTGTAAAGAAACAGATTAATTATTAGATTTTACACTGAACTTTCCCAAACCTCATCAGTGAGGGTGTTTGCTTTCCATAATGACATCCACATCCCACAGTGCACAGCACAAACATACCAAAATAGAAGTGCAGACATGATTGGAGAGGCAGAGGAGCGGCATGAGCATGCGTGTGATGTCGAGGGAAAGCAGGCAGAGGAATCATCCTGAGAGCTTCTCAAAATCTCCCAGTCTGTTCCCTTGAGATTATACTCTCAAGATTCCTCCATGTTTCATAAGAAAGATGTTACCTCTTTGAAAGATCAACAGAATAGACTCTTGATGACATTAAAAACGCCTCTGCAGCATCGTGAGGAGAGAAAACCGATGTCTCCCCTGATGTTTATTTCCCCACAGCACCCCAGGTGGTCAATGTGTTACTGGCTGAAATGTGGGCTTTGCAAGGGAACAGCTACCAATTGATGAGTCTACAACCATCTTAAACACAATAAAAAAAGCAAATAAAACAAGTCAAATAATGAGCAAGTTGTTTTTATACTGAAAAAGACAAATGAGGTCTTAATAACAAAATATCTTTCCGATGGCATTACACATGCTCTATTGCTGACCATAACGCTGGTAAGGCTGATGTATGTCGTTAAAATGCACTGCAAAGAATACCAATGATTGTGGGCTTCAATATATGAGCCATTTCTAAGTCAAATTTCCATCCCCTCAGGCTGCGAACGTCCAGCCGCAGCTCCTCATTTTCGGAGAGAGAATAATAACAATGCTTGTGTGCTCTCACACAAAATAAAGTGCGTCTGTTTGGCTCCTCATTTCCATGCAGCTGTCTGGGTCCGCGAGAGCCGATGATGGATCTGCCGACTTCCAAATGAGTTCCATGAGAGCAACCTTCATTTTGTAATAAAATCTAATGTACAGATGTAGAGGATAACGGCTCATATAACGGTCCATGTGCTGTCAGAAAGGCCTAACGCGGCTGATGCATCACGAAACTCCCTCCATCTCAGATTTCTGTCCGTCTATTGTGAAATATGAGCAACTTCGCATTGCTCCAAGTCAAATAATAAGGAGTGATTGAATCTGCTTCTGTATTGCATATCGTATCAGACAGGTGTGAAGCAATAGCAGCTGCTTCACAGACACTTATTGAGCAGCTTTTATTCCGACGGTGAAGTTCATTAATGAATCCATATTTGCTGTTGAGTATTGAGAGTAAGGATCGAGCTGCAAGAAAGACATGCGGCATTATTATAAACACACACACACACCGTTGAACTGCAGGACCGTGCTGTTTGCTGTATATGGGTTCAAGGTCTTTTCAAACAGAACCGGGCTGGCTACACCCCTGCTATAATGGGCCTTATCTGACAGAAGGATTAGTGTTCAGCAGAGCAAAAACACCATTTAGCCATGGTCAGCTGGGAGGGCGCTAGAAAGCCCTGTGTGATGCATTGGCTTTGTGATCTCGCAGCAAATGAAGGAAGCAGGGGAGCTCTGACTCTGTCTCATTATTGCAGCCTGCATTTATTTGGAATTAAGGAAATAAAAAGGTGACCACAAATAAGCAGTACGGCCAAGAAAGCAAAAAAAAGATGAGAGCTGTGGAGTTCATGGAGCGAGGTTAAGTGTCCTTGTCTTACTTTAGAGATTAGAACTAGTAGGCCACAAAAATTCACACAAACCAAGCTGCCCCCTGTTTACTCATCTGGCTACAAGTGTAAAATTAAAGGAATTGTCATTAAACAGCTTTTAGCAGCTCCTCAAAAAAATCTGTTTCTGTTACGCTTTTGTGGGGCTTTTGACATGGATCAGTGGCTTATCTTTTGTTCCACTTCAAAGGATCATCTTGCCATTAAGCATCATCTTGGGGTAATTTGCTGGGATATTTGAAAAATGCCACAGTAATACTTTAGGTGTTTTAGAATATCTGTTCTTGTTTGATCAAGCTCTTCCACCTGCTGTGCGGAGAGAAAACTGAAAGCCTGGAGTTTACCTCGTCCTACTGAGTGCTGGGAATCGTTTCTCCCCGAGCATTAACTCTTGCACTAATTAGAAAATAAAGAAAAATAAAACGTATTCACAACATTTTTCAGACGGTGATCACCTCCTCTCACCTTCTCTTATTATCATTGCGTGGGGACAGGTTGTGACAAATATTAAAATTAAATAAAAAAGACTTTTAAAGAAAAACCCTTTTATATCTTCACTGCTTCTATGGCAACATTCAACTTCTGTAGTGCTTCTCAACTGAATGGAGAGGCAGCAGAGGATCACCTGCATTCAGAAAGACCATGTTATTAACACTGGACTGAACCCCACAGCTCCTCAGGTTTGAAACTGACAACATTGCACATTTCTGGCATTTCTTTTGACACCTGCCATGGCTTGCACAATCTGATTCATCACCACATGTTATCCTCGGCCTCAACTCCAGGAGAGAATCCGCACAACCTACGGAGCTGTGAAGATACAACAGTTCTTTGTTTATAAAAGGGAACAAATTACAGCTCAAAAATAGCAGGAAAACACTGTTTGGTTTTGCTTTGGGGCTCCTTGAGTAGTGTAGGAAAATTGGAATTCTTTTTTTCCTTCAGTCTTGAAATACACATGCATTATACATACAAAAGTTTATGTTTCTCCTCTTGGCTGATTGACAGCAAGCAAGAGAACTCCTACCACATGTGTGACAGTTTTTTTTTTAATTGATTTTCCTTTCTGTTCGAATGAAAGCTGACTTACTTGCACTGGATTGTGTCAGCTAAATCAATAGATGGTGATTATCTTTGCCTTATCATTCCCCATTTGTTATGATAACACTCTCTCTTTCTTATACAGCCTGTCTGTTTGCAGCGAGAAACAATCATCATAACCAGAATGGAGAACTGTGGAAAGATGTGATCAGATTTCATCTTGATCTTCATTTCTTCCAGTTCTTCTTTCACTCGGAACGAATCAAAAGTATGACAAGAAGCTCCTCATTAGGGCTTTTACCTCATTTTCTTTCTTTTTTGTTGAGAAATAGTCTAAAAACTCTGCAGCAAAGGAATATGTCATCATTGGTTCGGAGTCTGTGGCTAAAGGAGGGAAGTTGATCAGTTTGAACAGAGTAACATAATGCACACTGTGTCTGCTCAGGCACGTGCAATTGATCAGCGCAGCCTATACAAATGCAATGTGAATAAATCATGTGAAATCTGGTATATATTCATTGTTTTATGTGTAAAATTTCCTCGATGCAACACCGCATGAATAATGTTTTTTTATTCTTCCAATATTTTTCTCTATTTAGTTTTCCCTTGTGCTCCCTCATTCCTACATCCTATCTTCCTCACATTTGTGTTGTTTATACCTGAGTCAGATTAGGTTTACTGCTTTTATTGCTTTGATGCAATGAGTGGCAACTCTAGCAGGTTACTATCGATTTTGGAGGCTTGATGAATCAATCATCTGCCTCCTCCTGCAGGCACATACAGTGCATTGGGCGGCTGTGGCTCAGGAGGTAAGTATCCGTGTGTGTGTGTGTGTTTAAAGGGGGAAGCAAATTGTAGGGTGCTTTGTCTGCTGAGGTAGAAAAGCATGATATAAGTGCTGTACATTTTCCATCTATTCTACATACCCATCTGGAAAAAGGATTCCTTTCTTTCGCTGGGCTCCTACTTCACTGACCTCATCCAAGCCGCTGCAGAGTTCTCCATTATCCCCTTCTATCTATAGAAGCTTTGTCACACATAATGTGAGTTGTTCTCAAAATGCATCTGCTGTCATCAAAGACAAATCACATGCTTTAGTTAGCATATCTCACATTTAGAACAGTCGAGACGTGGGATGCAGTATATAAGGTACCGCCTATGAAGTGACAGACACTGCACCACATTACCAGTTGTCTCCAATTAATGAAAACATCAAATTGTTAGAGCTCACTCTGAAGTTTAGTGCCGTCTATTTAGATTCTTATTTTTTAAACAGGCTTGGTAATTCTTGCAAGGAACACATCAAATCTTAATGAATACAAAAACTGACATTCATTTCATGAAATCTGAAAGGACCGGAGTAAAGCATCCCTCTCAAACTGTTTTCCAGACAGCAGATAATATGATAATGCTCACCACAGAGGCTTGGCTGGACTGCAACCACTTACTGTTTGAAGTGGCTGCTACACGCTGTAACAGGAATTGCAACCCTTTTTGTTGTCCCCTTCTCTGACAAAATTTCCCAAAGGTGTTTAACTGTCGCAGCATGAAGTCCTCCACTTCTCCTGTTCCTGTCTGTCCCCCTGGGTGCGAAACATCCATGAGAAACAGCAGCCCCTGTTTTTCAAACAGCGGAACTGGTGGAATAAAATCAGCAGGGACAAGGAGGCCTTTTAATTACATGAGAAATAGTTCACAGGTACTCTAAAGAGAGAAACTCCAGTCTTGCATGTCTTTATCACAAAAAACATGCTTGCTTTTAGAGGATGTAAATTATATGCTGTGCGTTCTTTTTCTGACGTTGTTCTATTAAATGTATCATTACACGTCAAACATGCAATTTTAATACAAAAGCATAATCAAAGACAGACACACTTCAGCCTACACGTCTGTACAGTGTTTGTGTCTGAGCCTTGTTGAGATGTTGTAAACAACCCAGGCTAACATTACACTCTAACATCAGCGTCTAGAAAACAACACGTCCCTACCTCAATAATTCAACCCTTACACTTGTGCAGAGGACCTGACACGATGCAGCAGATGGTGCAGGTGCAGCTCTTTACCTCTCAGAAGCAGAGGAAGGGGGAACCACACCCAGACAGAGGCCTGTACGGGTGAGGGAACACCGTTCCACGAGAGCTCGTCAGTTGAATCAATCACATCGAACAACGACAAATGTCACCTCCATTAAAAAGAGAACCCATTCCCAGGTGCTTGGGCGACAGGAAATCTGGGTTTTCTGTGAATAAGACGGATGAATCACAGCAGAGTAATAGATTGCAGATACACTGGAGAAGACGTTGGAATTTACACCCATTTTTTGCAGCGCAAATTTGAGAAAGCCATACAGCTGCAGCAAAGCTATTTGTTCGAGACGGCCTAGACATACCAACCCTAGTTCATACAGAATATGTTAAGGGAGCCAGCTTTGCTATTTATTCTCATTGTTTATTTTGAGTGGGAGGCATTGAAATGCAGTTAACTGTCACTGCCAGGAATCTGGGAGTCTTCATAGCTGTTTGGATGAAAGCGTGACTTCTGCTTGCATCCGCTATTTGTGCAGGAATTTTCCAAAAGCAGACAGAGGAGGTAGTTGCTTTTTTCACTCACTTTGCTGCTTGTTCAGTCATTCAGCAGCTGGAGGAAGAGATGACAGGGAATGATTTTATGCCTCATCAATGTATAATAGTCACATCATTGTGGAAGATGTTTGTTAGTCCATGAGAAGCATGAAGAAAAAGAGATTTTTTCTAAAATCTTTTATTTACTAAAATTCTTTTACTTTTAGATATGACTATTTAAAAATCCAAGACAGGCTGTGAATGTTTCCTGTAAACAAACCAATTATTAATGGAGTATAGGATCAATAGTGTCAACAAACAGTACATGGAAAGATGAAAGAATAATCTGCTCACAGAAAGGAAGAGATATATAGTATATTGTACCACACATGGCAACAGATGGTACTGTCAAGCGCTATGAACCAGAGCAAGCTGTGAAGAGGGTCTAGCACCTTGTCAGGGTGCTATTCACACTCACAGGCGAACAATATGTTTGAAATAATGTCACCAGCTTCGTGTGTTCTGAGCCACCACTGAAAATACCTCGAGCTCACATTGATCTTTTCCTACCAAAGGAAACTTAACTGACAAGAAAAGAAAAGAGCTGATATTGAACCGATATGACCCAATCGATGCCTCAAACATGATTTCTTTTGCACAACCTTGCAGTCAGACCTTTTCCAGAAGTTCTCTTTATTTAGGGAGTCTAGATACAGTGATTTCGGGCAAATAAACAGTTCATTGGCTCCAAGTTGACGTATTGGTAATTCTGCTCTCATTTACAAGGCAATTAGAAGTCCGCACAAGTAATCATCACTCTATTTGCAGAGCAAGACATGCTCGAACAAATTATTGATAAACCTTATTGCAGGAAAATGAAATTCAAGGCAGGCAAGACTTTTAACGGGGAGTTTTCCCTTGAGGATGGTCTGCATGTAATGTCCTTGGCAGTCAAGTGTGTATCAGCGACTCACAAAAGAAGCTGCGTAGCGTGTTTGGTGTAGTCCCCTGCTAATCTGCTGGCTGTGATTGCTTCCTTGTTGAGCTTTATTTGAATTCCATCAAAAAGCATATGGCTTAATACAATAAATATTTGCCCTCTAGTCAGGAGAGTGTACCCTCAAAGGAGACACTGAACTACAAATCACAATAAAAAAGAGCCGTCACAAGGCACAGCTGTGTATGCAGTGTACTGCAAGCAGATGTTTCTCAACACCAGAGGCTGCTGGCCAAAGTCTCAAACACTGCACTTCATTAATTTCATTACTTTGGTCCACTCCTCTGAGGGTGAATAAGATTGCACTGCATTGATTAGCATTAATTAATATTGATCGGGATTAATCTAGCGGAACAAGGCTAACATGTGAGAGCTTAGGTGATGTCTCCAGGAGAGATTCTTTAAATACTTGCATTGACCTGTTTACATAACGATCACCAACCGAGTTTCCTGCGATGAGATGCTGACAGGTAAGCGCAGTGAACACCTGTGAGCTGAGTTTATCTGTATTTTTTTTTTTTCTAAAATGAGCTGGAGAAGTTAATTTTGAGTTTAAATTCTAATCCAGTAACAGCTCACCTGATTAAAGAGTAATACAGCGGTGACGCATTATCCCGAAAGGCTGCTGAAATCAACATTTAAATTCTTCCCCAAAACAAATTTACAAAACATGCTAAACTGCTTTTTTCTGATTACTAATATTTGTTTTCTTGCTTTTGCAGTACTTGTACACAGTGTGGTTAAAGTTTGGGAAAGATTTTGGTTATGGAAATATAGTAAGGTCACTGTTCAACATGAATGGTTAACCCTCTTAGCTGCTATGCAAATGTATGAAAAAAAATATGATGTCTTACCCCACCTGCACTCAAACTTGTTGCAAGCTGCCCGATGCACAGTCAGGTGGTGGTGCCCACACCCTTTAATGAGACAACTGAACTCCTGTTTCCATGATAACTACTGTTGGCTTCCTTTCCTCTGCTGCACCTGACCAACCTACACATGACTCAAAACTTCACAATACACTAACCTCGTCTATCTAACATTGATTTATAATTTGAAGCTTTGGACTTTCAAACAGTCCCACTATCTGCACTGACTCTGCAGATCTGTCCAGTTATTAAAGTAATTAAAGATAATAGGCACATGAAGCTTTGCTGATTATGATTATATGTATTTTGTGTCTGTTTACCTCTATTATCTTTCTGTAGCGCTTCTTCTCATCCTTTATAATTTCAACGATTGATGTTTTTTGTTTCGTAAAGAATGCTGTAATTTTGTTTTAAAAAATGCTGCTTCAGTGACATTTCTTGTTCTTATCAAACACTTTGTCCTGCAGGGTGTTGTAGAAACGAAGAGAAACAACAACAAATTAAAAGTAACAGCAGATACTGTGTGTGTGTGTAATTTTTCCATTAAAATGCCAAGAAATTAAATAGACCCCTTAAAGGGATCTTATTCTTACCCTTAACATTATTCAACTGCAGAATCCATCTAAAGTGTATGATTACTGCACACAAAACAATGTGTGTCTCCATCCCACTGAGCCACCAACAAACACACCCTCCTGGAGGACTGTCTGCAGTCATCAATTCAATATATCCTATTTTTTACCCACAGAGCCAGCATGGCAAAATTAAAAGTTGTGTCACAGGAAGCACTGGTGTATGGCCGCCCATTACTTATGCTCTGGTAATTTAATTATACTGACTTTGGGCAGCATGTTGCGTCTAACCCCTGGGGCTGGAAAATATCAAATTAATAATTGCAATTGACAGGCAGTCCATATGTCAGTGTGTTGAGTTGGGTTGTTGGGATGAAGATTGCTATGCCTCACTCCCTCGCCCCTCGCTCAGACATCTGTGCAGCCCACTAAAGCAGGCATGGCACCAGAAAACCACTGGGAACCATGTGTTTGTTTTCTAATACATATATATATATATTTATAAATTTGTATATGTTTGTTAGGAATCAATACTGTATTTACAGCTCCTGTCACCTTTTTTCAACTTTTTTTTTAGTAAACTTCCCTTGAGAAACTGGCATTCTGATACAGAAAACAGCTGGCATTAATCTGCAAGAAGCATTTAAAGAATTAAGCAAAGTCTGGCAATTTAATAACCTCATTGTATAAAAATTCCAGTAAAAGCTTAATTGTAATGATCTTAACTGCAAATCACAAGGCAATCACACTCACAAGAGCACTGAAATGTACTTGTTTGTCTGCTTTAAAGCTACAGTTTTTCCAGTAAAGAAGCTAACAGTCTGCAGTGGTAACTGAGTGTTTCTTTTACGGTTAAGCGGGGTTAGTTAACTAGTTGATTGGTTTTCAGTTCAAAAAGCCACATTCACAGTGAGTGCATGTAACACTGAATATTATCTTTACCACATGGAAGACAGAGCTTCATGAGTGCTGTCAGAGTTTCGGCTAATGTTAGCGCCTTTTGTGACATTCCTGCTACAATTAGCGACTCTCATACCCTCTAAAGAATATTGTTTCTAAAAGCAACTAAAGCAAATTTAAAGACTTTTTCTCACTATTATGGAAATTTGAGAAAGAGATTTGAATATATTGTAATTCATTCTTACACATGTTGCTTAGACTAATGCAATTTACAAGCACTTCTGGTCTTCAAGGTCTCTTCCTTTCCTCTTCCACCATGTAAAGGCAATTGGTGTTGTGTACATGGCAGGGAGAGGGAGGCCACATTTTGCAGTGGGTGGGAGTTTTTTTTTTTTTTTTACAGTGAAACTTAAGCTCTTATGCTTACTTTCTTATATATTATGGCCAGAGTCATTAAAATGTTCTCTCTGTTTTATAATTTTTCTTTAGCTTGTAAATAAAAATTTTGAAAGCATCCCCAGCCTGTGTTAGCTGAGAAGTGATGAGTTCTCGTTTTGTGTAACAAACCATCTGCTGTGTCAGATTAGGGGGAAACAGTCAATTTACTCTTTTTACACATTTAGGTGAAGAGCAATTAAATGTGGTTGAGTGAAAAAGGGGAAATAGAAGCTCATTTCATACAGCAAAGGTGAGTATTTTGGACCATTATTCTGACTTGCTGCCCTGTATAAAATCCACAAAGTTGGTACAGAGGCATTGTTTCACCATTAAGCAGGCATGAGAAGTAGTAACACCAAGCTTAAGGCAATGTTGGGGTTTATGTTTAAAAAAGTAACAGATTTATGCAACATGAGGTAGGCTAGAACCAAAGCCATCTATGTCTTCTAGGGGATGTTTAGTCGATAATGC
>JAUZTA010000030.1:14761720-14778822 GCA_034780835.1 Ctenochaetus striatus
ACACCTGGCAGCACATAAGAGGTAGACCCCCCCCCCCCTCCAAAAACAGAGAGAAAAATAAGTTGGCTGTCTGTCACCGGGCAAAAAGAGATGGTGGTTTAATAACTCTGAACAAAGCCGTTCCCTCCAGCAAGTCAAACCTTTAATTACAAAACACGATAGGAGACCAAGGCCACCCAATATTACCTCAGCAACCTTGATACAAATCATACAAAGCAAATGAAGCGTTTAAAAGGGAATGGAGAGGAGCAATAGCTGTGCAGCTAAACGCATACAGAGACGAACCAAGACGGAGGGAGAGGAGACGAGTGACGCCGGGAGGAGAGGACGGTGAGCTGCTCCAGGAACAGACTTATGAAAATTGATGGAGTCTGAGGAAGCAATTGATAGTTGGAGGACAGGAAGCAGGCTGTAAGGCAATTATCACTATCTCTGCCATTTGATTTAAGAGTGTCTGAGTGTGTAACACTGTGAATTAATCACATCCAAGGTAGATACATCAGGAGCCTATTTCTGCCTTTAAATTTCAATTATTCTTCTCCATCACCAGAAAATGTACTTTAAAGCTCTTCTAATTAGTGCAGCATATGAATTTCCACTCACTCAAGGTATAAATGATCATGTGTGCTTGAGTGTGTGTGAGTGTGTGTGTGTGTGTGTGTAGGTAGGAGAAAGAGAGAAGGCTTAGCTTGATGAGACAGTTACCTTATATGAATTCACAGAGTACAAGCCAGCTCGATCATGATAAGCAAAGCTCCTGACAAATATCAACAAAAGGCACGATGCTATGGAAGCCCACACAAACTTGCACATATATAATGTGGGAGCAAAAAATAAAACAACACGGGTAAACAAAAAGGAGTCTTAACACCCACCCCACCCTACATCCATACATATGAAGAACAAGCACATACGTATCTGCATATATATACAATATGTGCCACCCACAAGGCTGCAGGGTGAGCAAAACGCGGCTCCAACTGTTGTTCCCAGAGGAACAGCGTGAATAAAACGAGCTTTGATTATGTGATATTACTCTTAGTCTATTAAATAAATGTTTAAAGCAATAATTAACTTTTGTCTATTTCCACTGACAGTTTAATTCAACAAAGGACATAATACACAGTATGTTGTTTAGATATCCAGGCTGCAGATGGCTCATAATGAATACTCTGATAGGTTACAACAGCAGAGCATCAATACTAATATAATGTATTAATAAAACAAAACTGTCTAGTTTGACCTGTAAGTTCATGTTCAAGTTCAAAACTCTGATAAATCAATAATACATTCCATACATTTTAGGAAGATATGCAGATCATTTGTGCCCCCTAATGGAAGGATTAATTCTTGAAAACATTATGTTTTGTGCTGTGACATAAACTCTTTCAGAGTTATGGAGTTTTTTCTGTCCAGAAGAAAATAAAAAAAACTATGCCTCTTTTTTTTTTCCTGGCTACATACCAGTTACAGCTCTTTGTCCAGGCGGAAAATAATTGTCTGCTTATCTTTATGTGACTCGTGTATACTGTACAGAGGAGAGAAGCCATCTGCTCTGCATTTTTGCCTTTGTGACCCGAGGCAGTGGGACCAACATAATGGTGCATTTAATAACTCCTAGCAATAAACAGGCCAACATTGTCACAGTGGTTTTCCTCATCTCTACCTTTGAAATATAAACCATCCGATTGAAATTACATTTGCTTTTCTACTCTACTTCTATGACTAATTCAAACTCATGGTCATGAATAAGTTTTGTTGAAATTTTTGCATTTAAGATCATTTCACTTTCAGACTGAGAGAATGATACAATCTGTATATGTTCAGCAGCCAACATTAGGAGGCCATGAGTTTGTCATAGGTGTTTCAATATAATATCCTTAATAATTAACTGCTCCTTAATTATTAAGGCTTTTTGATAAACAGCACTGTCACAGTTAGTTGGTCCGGCAAAAGCAAGACTTGACAAATAACTCTGGTATACAATGCATTTTAACATCCTGATATGAGTCAACCCTCCTGATATGCTGTAGATTTAACCTTCGTTGACAAACTGCTATGTGTCCAATGAAACAACAAGGCTGCCCTCTGGTGGTGCTGGAATAATGACCAGTGACTTCACAGCAATATCTGAGAAACAAATTTTACAGCAGACCTGTCGTTTTGTTTTGTTATCAATTTAAAAAAACTCACAACTTGTTTTTTTATTTAAATTTAACCCCTTTACAATAAAATACCCTTTTCATTTAACTCTTGTATTTACAGACTTTCTGTTCTGAATCACTGGCTGCAAACCTATTTCTCTTGTGATTTATCTTGCATTATATGAAAGACATGACGAAGAACTACATAAAGCAGACGTCTGACCAATTCTATTGAATTCAGTGATTTTCATAGTCTAGATGTTAGTGTTTTTTTGTTAGTTTTGTTTGTTTTTAAACTGGTATTGTATCTCTTAAAAAAACAACTTAATTTGAGAAACTTCATCTTTTTTTAATGGCAAGCACCTGTATTATCTAAATATTTGAGACCTTAAAAAATATAAAATCAGGTCTTGACATTGAACTTGAAATTACTCTGGAGAAATTTTAAAGGTCAAACCAAGTAAATTCAAGCAGATAGTTTCCAGAGTGAAATGCTACTTACTCAACTCTTACAAATGCCACTGGTTAAATTTAACAAATAGCTCTCAGATATTTGCAACATTTAAATGATGGCCTTTCTTTGCCTCCATATAGTCCCTCACCGATGACAGATAAACAGGAGAAGCTGAAGTTACTGTTAACACTTTATTTTCTTAAATATCACAGAATATTAGTACAGTCAGTCACACACATTTTCTAGAGGCAGGAGACATTCTGGTCCCTCTCACCCTGCTTTCATGAAAAGATAAAGGGAACCTTTGGGTGGCATCAGAGGCTACGTTCACACACAAAGTCACCTAAAAGTGCTGTTCATATTCCAGTTATGATTTAAGTCAAGTTTACCTTTACCACATGTAAAAGAAGATTAATTTCAAGCCACGAGGAAGTGGACCAGGTTTTGGAGCCATTGATGTGTAATTACACATCACGCAGCGCAATGGGCCTTGAAAAAGACATTTTTTTACCATAAGCTTACATTCTGAAGGAAGCCATTGTAAAATAATGAATTTCTTTCCTTTTTCTTTAGCAAAACTGCCATAAAATGACTTAATTTCACGTCAGAATGTGATTCATACATTCTAAAAACATTTGGAAAGTTTACCGGAGCTGCAAGATTAAATCATTTTCATCGCCATTCAAGTTAGTAAAGGTCTAAATCGTAAGTTAGCTCAGCTCAGCTGCCGGAAGCCTCCAGTATGAAGGCTCTCCTGGCCCTTTTATCACATGGAAGTCAAAGTTTTTTGGCCTAATGCACCAATAAGCAACTTTTATAGGAATGAACAGGGCCCCACTTCTAACAGTTCTCCTCAATGCATCCATGTATAATCCCAGTGGTATTAGTTTTGGTCCTTTTGATGGTCAGGACAATAACCTCATATCACAGGCAGGCCTGGTGAGAGGCTTATAGGCTCCATTTGCCAAATGGATATCATTAGCCTCTAATGAAGCCTTTTGTTAGACTACATGTACAAAATTAGTCTTGTGCATAAGAGCCTCAGTCTCGTTGCTATACAATTTAAAACCATGCACAACAAGGAAAGTGTCTGCTCAGGTTTCTCAGACACGAAGTACAGGTTTAACCAAGTTATTCAGAATCATGACATTTGTAAGATTCAGCACAAAACCAGAATAACCACTTTAACAGCAGATACCTCCATGCATGTAAACATAGCCAGTGTTGTCAGCTACAGTATATACAGTGTTGATCCAGGCAGTGCATGATGAGACCAGGTCAGTAATGCCAAAGTCAACAGTTAGAAGGTTCATATCAGGGCTCAAATCTCACCAGTGAGGTGTCTGCCGTCAGGTCAGGACATCATTTTAAACCAACTTGTCACTTCAGACATCGTGTCTCCGAACTCATCTTTGAGTAGTACCATCACTGAAGCAATTACAGATTCATTGGCACATTAAACACCATTATGAAAAGAGGGCTATAATGAATTCTGACATTTAAGATTTTGTGAGATCAAAATCTACGCAACATTATCAGTGAGCTATATCTGTGTGTTTGTTTTTTTTGTAACAAAAGTCATTAGACAAAAGAGAATAAACAAAGGAGCTCTTAAGTGTAACAGTGCAGCAGTGTGACATGATGTATTCATGGCCATTAAAGTCTGATAGGCAGGGGGACACTCAACACAATACACACTCTGAAAGGATGCAGCAAAATAGGAATGTGCTGTATTCCACCAGAAAAAAAGATGCATTCACTTCTGAGCGCTGTTTGGTGAAGAGAAAATGGGATGCAAATGACTTTCTAGAGAAATACAGCTTATTTACAGGGTAAGAAAGGAGTGCAAAGCTAAGCTTTCATAGACATTCACACACTTAATATCCACAGTATATACCAAAAAGACATGCGTAGAGGCACATACATATTCATCATACAAAAACAAAAACATACCAAAAGCAGAACACCAGCCAGACAAGGTTTTTTGTGACTTGAATCTGATCAACTGGCAATGCAAACAATGCACGTAAAAGCACTGACATCATGGGTAGTGAAAAGGCAAAAGCTGAAGTTCCAGCCCTTTAAATAGAAAACAATTAACATTGTCACAACAGCAGAGCGACATCAGTAATCTTCCATTCATCTCTTGACCGATACAGAGTGCCAGCCTCATTTTTAACATGATTCAACAGAATGAAGTCACCAAAAGAAAGAAAATCTCCTTCTCTTTAAAAAGGAGGTTCAATATTTGGTTTTCAAATTAGCCATTTTACTCTGAACTTCCACAGAATATGTTCAAAGATTTGGTTAGCACAGTGTTTGTGCCTTCATCGGTTGGAAAAAGAAAATGACTGCTTTCATGCTTTTCAAGAGAATCACTAGGAATTAAAACATCAAGTGTCACAAATTAATGTCAAAACCACCGATTTAAAACTGGCTTGGAATCAGTATCTGACTGCAATATACAAAATGTTATGGGAGTGTTAGTTGTAAAAACAAATGCTCATGTGGTTTTAAATGCTACGACATGATTAAGACAAGCAGGTTATAAGCTTGTCTCCTAATTCTTCTGCACATGGGACAAAAAGTGTATTTTTGTACAGTGAAAAAAACACATTTGTTCATATTCTGACAAAAATCAAACCTCGTAGACTAATAACAGGGCAGAGTTAAGATTTATAAACTCACTCCCAGTGTTTGAATACTACCTGTACCGCCACAGAACGATTATAAGATTCTTTTTTTTTCCTCATTACAAAAGTCACAAATCACTTTTTGTGTAAGCCCACTGTAGTTTGGCAGATCACACAAAGAAGAAATCATAAGTCACTGTCACAGAATAATAATATTCACATACAAAAACAAAAAAACAATTCAATTACTTTAATTAAAAGGGTGACTCAATGTGTGTTTTTTTTTCCAGGTTTTCCAAATGAAAACTTTCTCTCACTCATTGGCAAAGAGTAGTGATGGAGGTTATAGTTCCCACCTCTCCTCCACCTCAGACCAGGGGTTTATATGTAGCAATGTCATCATGAGACTTATGCCAAGTCATGTAAGAAAATGTTTTAAGTGGGACTCAGGAAAAGCATTTTGATGCTAAAAAATATATTTTTAGACCAAAATTTGATTGTTTTGATTTGAACTCTACTGGTAAGCTACAGAATGATATCAAAACCTTAAAAAAAGAAACACAGAAAATGATGGGCACGCCCTTTAACTGCCACCACAGAGTAAAATAAATTAGTCTAAGCATGTCTGTAACTGATTTTTAAATATCACTCCTCCTTCTCTTGTAGAGAGGCACGTACACGCTGCCGCACATAGAAAGCGGTGAGGGCGCTGCAGCAGGCAGTGAAGATGAAGAGTGCAACGGCATCGTGTGCAAGGTCGCCATGGAGACGCTCGTAGAGGGGACGGCGCTCCGTGAAGTCTGTCCTCAGCGCTTCGAGCTGCATCAGGGTGCACACCACCACAAACACGTGAAAGAGCTGGTGGCCCTGTCCGATGAAGTCACACTTCCCAGGGAACAAACTCTCTGGGTGAGGGCAGCAGAAGAAATAGGCGCCGATTAAGAAAAAGACCACGTGGTAGAAATGGTATGTCACCACTGGGTCGGAGCAGCCCTCCTGGTAGCAGCTGTAGATACGGTGAGCCACGGGGCTTATGTCTAAACAGTAAGCCAAGGCTGAGGGCACCACTTGAAAGAGCTTGTTGGCTAATTTGGGCATGTCAGGACTCGCATATTTGCCATAGCAGCAGCCGAAGCACGTCAGCCAGGCAAGGAATGCTGCAGCAGGTAAAAAGAGCCCTTGCACTCTAGTGTGCCATTCCTCCTCTATGGCGTAGTAATAGTGTGCCAAGGCGCTGCCATACTGGTAGACAGAGACCCCTACGTAATCGAGGAAGTAGAAGGTGTAGTAAGACAGCTCGGACTTGGCAGAGAGCAGATGAGCGAGGGCGCTGAAGGAGAGGTAGGTGAAGGCTGCCAGGAGGACAATGAAAAGGGGCTGAGCGTGAGGGTCTCGCAAAAAATCTGCCGTTTCTGAGATCTCTTGCCACTTCACCAAGATGATGAAGGCCGCCAGCAGATGGGTCCACACGTTGAGGGTCTCGTTGTGCCTTTGGAAGAGGGTGAGGAAGTAGTAGCGCCAGCTTTGGTCCGTCTGTCTGTAGCCGGTGAGGATGTGACGCTCGCGGAAAACCCAGGGAACATCAGACACCTTGACGGTGCAAGGCAGCGTGGGGAAGGCCGACTCCAGAAGCTGAGGGATCTGACGCAGCTGCTGCGCATTGATGAACAGGCGACCGATCTGCTCCATCACCACCGTCGCCATGGCAAGCTAGCGGGGTGAAAAGACAGTTAGTAGATGTCTTGTTTCAAGCCACTGTCCTCCCCAGGTCTGTTTGTGTGCACACTTGTGCATTAATATATGTGTAGATTTCACTGTGTGTGTGTGTGTGTGTGTTTCTGCAATACTACAACTATCATGCAACAAAGAAATAGTGCCTCAATTATTTGGTTTATTAACTGAATAATAATCAACAGCACTTTGGAAAACTGTGAATGAAATAAATAAATAAATACAATTATCCAAAAAACAAATGTTTGTAAATTTAATGTTTCTTTCTTTCTTATATATTGTGGCTTAAATGATTAATCCAAAAGTAATCCACAGATCAACTGATTCTAAAAATAATCAATAGTGGCAACCCTGATTTAAAGTAAACAGAAACATCTGGCCGATTAACAAAAAAATTACACAAGTTATTTTTATTACCATTCGATCTCATAGATGCAAATGTGTATTGTTTTGGCTACTTATTGTTATGGCAAACATAATATTCCCAAACAGTTACCCCATCAAGCAGGCATGGCTTAAGTAGCATCCACTGAGAGCCGGGTTTGACTAATGTAACTTTAATATTAACTGTCTTTGAAGCTCTGTTTTGGTCTCCACCACCTCCTCAGAAAGCTCCACTACGTTTACAGGCTCAGCTAGTCATTAACTTTGTCTGTCTGCTGTTTGATGTGAAGCAGGAAGTAAACAGCGGGTTAAATTCTGATAACAGCTGCCTACTGCAGCTCAAATCAGGAGTTATCGGCCAGAAAATCAAACCATAAGCCTTAGACTAAAATAGACTACAGGTCTCCATGGAGATGAATTGCAGTGTTGTGTGATAATCCTGTGTGACGGACACTAAAGAGCAGCCTCATCCATATACACATTGATCATTTGATCCATTGTTGATAATAGTGATATTGCTAAGCGTTTTTAAGTGTTTGCATGTGAGATTCCCCGATGATTTTAAAATTATTCATGCATCTTGGATCATTCTCTGTTTGACTATTCTGTTTAATCTGAGAGTAATTATCTGTTGTCTGTGGTTTTGCTGCTTTTTTTCCAGTTGACCATCTGACTGGAGTCTCTGAGTGTTTTCCCCAAGCCTTTAATCTGCTCTACAACATGATGAATTACTCTGAAGGCTGCTGAAAACTGTAAGACCTCAAGCGCAATGAAGCTGTCCTTATGGTCATATATTCAGCCAATGAGCAGCTCAGTTCTCAGTTCCCTGTACCAGTGATCACAAAGGGGAAATTAATTTCTAAAAACTGATGCATGAAACCGAAACTGGATGGACGAGACACCTGTTGGATAATTTTGTACTCAATAGTTTCTATTTTTTGATAGGTGAAAGTTGTATGTTAACACAACTTCTGCTCTCTTTTCCTCCTTTCTGCTCTACTAAGCATTTCTCAAATATAAAAGCTGTAGAAAAACATGTTTCTGTACAGCCAGAGAAGTTAAAGATAAAAGATGACAAAATATAAATAGCAGACATTTAACAAAGGCTTGATTTTTGCTTCCAAGATACAAAATTATCACAGCACAGAAAAAAATAGCCTGTTTCCAGCTCTTAAAATCTAGTAAAAATATCTCTTGGACTGGCCTTTAAATAAATAAACATAGGAACAATATGATGAACAGTGCATGGAATGTATTGAAAATTGTATTTTCTGTGCGATTCAACACTAACAATTAATCTTCAAAATAAAAATTACAAGATGAACTACACACACTATTGATTTTTTCCCTCTAGGCAGGACTAATGAGCGTCTTCCATATACTGAGACCAGGATCGAAATCAGCTCAGCACATGACTAATTTGATGTTCCCACTTCTGATCTTTCTGGCTTCGTGTGTTTTAATTCCCAGAGACACTTGGGAGGGCAGGGAGCAGATAGGGCAGCTTCTGGGAGATCAGGCTGCGTGGGATGAGCACAGGCCGAGGTTCAGGAAGAAAGGCGTGGATTGATGAATGGGAAGGGCTTACGTAACATAACCCCATCCGATGTCCGCTCCTTAGTCTCCATCAAGGTTTGCAAACCTTTGAATTATTTATGGTGAAAGAGGTACGCTCGACAGAAACGAATAATTGCATTTTTGTTTTTTGTTTTTTTTAATGGATGTATTATACGCGGGCAAACATGGGGCCTGTTGCAGTATACTACCACGAGCGCTCCTGCACCTGATCGAAATGCCCGTCCAAATTTCAAGATCCAGTTTTCTAAATCAATTTGCACGCATCCTTCCCCCGGTGCCTCGCTTCAATTCCCCACGCGCACCTCAGACCTCCGTCGTGTGCCGCGAGGCGCTGAATTAACGTTTCACCGCTGCACGTTCATGAGAAAAAAAAAAAGATTCGTTTCTCGTAAGAGGCGCATCTTAACGTATTTCACGCCGCCACTTACGAAATAGCATGAAAACACGAGGTGAAATTAGTAAAAGATGGACATACCTGTAGATGTTAGAGTCACTCCGAAGCCTTCAGTTTAGCGGTGGATGAATTATTGAGAGCCGTGCGGGATATAGATAACATTGTTTGAAGGGGTGAACGGTGGAAGGATGGCCGTGACAGCAGCAGCGCCTGGCGACTACAGCGCAGAGGATACGGGGCTGGTTTGATCAGCGGGTCTTTCAGCCAATCAGCAGACGCGATGCCGCTCTACACTTGCCCTCACACATCGATTTGACCAATGAGAGCCGCCGACGAGTCAATTAGCCCACCCACTCGACGGAAATTCTTCCACTGTCATATGAATGTGTGGCAGTGGCACTCCCGTGAGCCAGTGCTGTCTGATAAGGACCCATTGTTGACCTCACGTTTATAAAGCTGGTTTACACTATGCGTCCTTATGTCTTTCCATTGTTTATAACTTTAATGTGCAAGTATATTTTTGCTCTTATGATGTTCTATTGTTAATTTTGTTCCTACTTTTTGCTTGTCATAAGTTGTATTTTAAGCTTGCACAACACTTTTGTCAGCTGTGGTTCTTTTAAAGTTGCTATACGAATAAACTTTGACTTCACCTGACTTTGATATTATAAATCAAATCATTCTAAGAAAGTCTTGCCAAATCTTAATGTGTAACTTAAGCTGTCAGATAATTGTTAGTACATTATTTCCTTCAGATATATAGTGAATTTGAAGTATTTGAAGAAGTGACATGAAGACTCAAACACGGTGCAAATATTGCAAGGTTGTACTAAGCACAGCACTTAAGTAAATCTACTTAGTTCACCACAGAGTCATACTAAATATAATAATAATAGCCTGTTTTTAACTCATTAGGGGTTATAATATGTAATGTGATATTCCCTTATCCTTCTACAATAGTATACAACAGTTAACTTCATCTATTGTTTCTTGAACTGGCGATTTGCATGTATTTGACCTGTATAGTCCATCTATTTGACTGCATGCCACAAAGAAAAAAGTTACTATGAATGCTGCAAAGGCTGCAGTGCAATCCCAGTTTTGCACATGCAATCCCTGTCAACAAGCGTTATTTTGATTCATGCATGAGAACTAACTGGAACGTACAGCCCGGCACCACCCTGTCTAATGAATTAGACAGTGACTTACTGTAACTGACTTGTGCAAATTTGAAGGTCAACTTGGATAGCGCTTTATCCTCTTGTATCTGTGTTAGAATATAATGACTAATATCGTGAGTGCTCTTAAAGTGGACAACAATCCCTTGTTCGCATTTGGTTTCTGAAATTACAGTGAGAACCTCAGTGGTTCTCATTTGGATATCAAAACAAACGATTTCTCTGCTTGGCCATGTGTGGTCAAGTTTATGGTCCGTGCCTTCAGCGGTTACAGAGTTCCCTTTGTTGGACTCAGTGTTTCTGAATGATCTGCATTGTTTCCTTATTCAAACCATGTATGTTTCCAACAGAGATGGAGTTGGGGTGTGTTCCCAGTAACGCTGAATATGTTTGCAGCTTCTTGTTACTTTATCCACCTTAAGACACTCTGCATCTTAAACTAAATGAGGTCAGCTTTGGAGAACATAAGCTAAAAGTGTAGACAGAAGCTTAGAGTATGATTCACAGTATGGATTAGTGCAGATAAAAGTGATGCTGATAATGCCCTGTAAAGCCAAAAAATAATCATAATTCTGCGTAAGATTTCAAAACTCCTTTACAGGAGAAAAAAGAGCTGTGGAGTCACGCCAGCAATTGTGCCCTGCATTGTTAGTTGAGCAGGACTGCACTATGGGACAAGCAGCTTTCTGGGCTGTTGAATGAAGCAGTTTCCTCCCAACACATGACAAAGATGGGATTGTGCAGCACTGTGTGTGTGTGTGTGTGTGTGTGCATAGCAGTACAGACTAACCCCAAACACATCCAACTGTGTGTGTATTTCTTCATGATGGCCTTGACACTTTTGTTACTGTAACACACCTAAAGGATTAATAAGTGAAAGGAATTATGATGTGCAATAATAACTGTTCTGTGCAATGTTTCAAAAGACAACACTCCTATTATGGTTGCATGTAACATTTAATCACAGTAAGAATTTTAATTAAAGCTGAGTAAAACAGCTGATCCATGATTGCAGCTGGGTGACTTAATGTCTGCGTCTAATGTCCATGTGCAAATATTTTCTTTTACATTGAAATTTATGAATTTATTATACAGTAATCTTTTAATGATGCACTTTAAGAATTCGATACCTCTGAAGTGAAACCCCCTCAAACTGTCAGTTAAACAAATTGTCATCTTAATGACATATATTGTTTTATTGGAAAAAATAATTGTCTGATCAATTAACAGACAGTGCTATACCAGTGCATATTCAAATGTAGTACAATAAAAGGAGAAAAAATCTGTTTTTCAAATTTAGAAAATCAAATAAAAATATATGTTAAATAATGGTAATAAGAAAAATCATAAATAACAGCAATCAACTACCCTACTATACACTAAGGACTTTCCCAGGATCCCGCATCTACATGATCCACAACTGAAACACTGAACAGGTTGTGCATGCTCACACAACTGCTCTGAACTTGACGTACAGCCAAGGACACTGGGCACTGAGTGACATTTCCAATAAGGGTGACACTAGACAGTGACAGCAAGACTCTGCAGGATCCATCTGAGTCTAAACGAACCCAGAAGTGCTGATGAGGTTTCTAAATACATACAGAAAACTTTGCAGGTCATGTGGTATGCAGGTGCTGCCTCACATCTGCCTAAGAGACAGCGGTGGAATGTAACTAGCATTTATGCAGGCGCTGTGCCATAAGATAGGTGTGCTGTTTCCATTTTATGTTTGTCCTCTACATCACATCTCAGAAACAAATGTTGTACTTCTAACTTTAGTTTTTAGCTTTTCATAGTTAAGCTTTAATTCCACTATATTTGTGCCACCGCTTTAGTTACTTAGTTTCTTTTAAGATTCCAATTTTTCATACCTTTTCTATCTAGTGAAAACCTTGCATTACCAAATGTGGGTGTTTTGGGTGTTTCTGGTCAGTTAAAGTTACTCCCCTTCTTGAGCTATAGAGTAGGCCTATAAAAGTAGTTAGAATTGGCACAATCTTTATCATGTACAGCAGTAAACTACAACAGACACATTCATCTGGAAGTAATATAAATTTAAAACTCACTTATAAAGGCAAAACATTGACAGGGACATTTTTTTTTCTGCAGAGTGACTTACTTTTGATAATATCAGTAAATTTTGCCAATAATTTTCATGAAGTGGGGTTTTTCCTTGTTTACTTGAGCTACAGAGCTGGATACTTCATCCACTGCTGAAATGTCTATGTACACAACTTCTATTGTGATGAACTGCTTGAGGAAAAATGTATACAGTAAACAAACACCCAGACTCAAATCACACTGTGTATTCAGAATCCATGTTTACTACAAGAATGTGTGACTAAGTACTCCATGTACTATGACAACTGTAACACTCAGTACTGGTTCCATTTAGCTGAGTGTAAGCAATGACATCACTGCATACAAATAAGAGTCCACTAACACTTTATTGTGCTCATTTGCTTCCCTACATCCAAAGGCGTGCTGCTCAGGTGAATCTAAAACAGTAATTTGGCTTTATATGTAAATACAGGAATGTGTTTGTGTCACCTCAGTGTAAGTTTGACAATAGGAATACGGAGGAATAAACACTGGATTTGTGGATACACACAGGAAAATATATTCTATGATTCAGGAACATATTATTACACCATAAGGTACAAGGAAGCCTACCTTCCACCTTTGTGTGGGTTAGATACATTTAAAGGTAGATTTAAACAGACAGAATTCAGTTTCAAAACGAAAAATATCCACATAATACCTCCTTCCTAGGTTATTGTCTCAGTCTGTAATTTTCCTTGTTTAAATTTAACTTATGGTCTTTTTTTATTTAAATATATGAATAGGTTAAAAAGCATGTTTAGAGTATATTTCACTTGGGAAAAAGGACAGAAAAATAGAAGAAAAAGTATCAAGAATGAGCCATTTCTGATTTTTTCCTGTCTTCTGTCTAATAACCCCTTAGATTACCCTCAAGTCCCATTTAGAGTTGCTGCTTTTCACAATAAAAGAACTGCCACTAGGTGTCAGCAGCGTCACAGTGTTACTGAGCATACTGTATATCATTCCACACAACTACTTTGTATTCTGCTTTTAATTCCAGTTATGAAAGTCTTTATTAGACGATGCAGAAATAAAATTATTTTATAATCAACATTCATGTGACAAAAACACATTCTAGAAACAAAATGACCACAAAAGACTGAACTGTGTTTACAGTATTTAATGGTAGAACCTTGGTGACGTAGCATATCAAACATTAACACAGTAAAAAACATTACTATAGGATGAACAGAATGAAGTGTGAGGACTTATTTATAAAAATAAAATATTTCTTACTGGAAAAATACACCTTTTACCACCAAACCTACAGTAATATTAGCTGCCAATGTAGTACTTAATCAGACTACAATTACACCCAGTCTAAATTTAATAAGCACTATCAACTACAGTAACAAAACAAACAATATCACGCAAGCGTCAGTTAAAAAAGCAAAGCTTATCTTTGGAGGTGTAACCACTGCTGTCCAGATTGTAAAACATTTAAGTTTCCTTTTCTTTGTTTGCTTCATTGTTCTTCTTCACTTCTTCAAGCTTCTTTTCCTGTGGGTTTTTAATAACAGAATCATCATGACACTGTAGTTTTCATTATTTCAACATCATATAAAAATCGGCCAAGAAGTCAGCAGGACTTTACCTTCTCCTTCAGCTTCTCGATGAGTGCTGTCATCCGTGCCGTACGGTTCTCTTTGAATGCCTCCATCTTCTGATCAATTTTCTCTTGTGTCATCTTAATGAAGTTGCAGCTTTCTTCAAGGGCCTTCTGGATGACCTCCTTCTCGTGCTCTCGTTTCTCAGCAAGGTGTTTCAGCGCTTCAGCCTCCTGGATCTGAGAAATTGACAGAAGAGAAATTATGAGGTCTGTTCACAGAGCCTGAATAAACCCATGTCACAGGCTAACTGATACATCAAAATGACTCACATGGGTAAGCAATTTTATTATTTTCTTTTTATTAATTATACCTTGCGTCTCTCCTCTGCAGCTTCCAGTTTCTTCATTATCTCACCCAGTGATGTCTCCTTTTTCTTCAGGGGAGACAGAAGAAAATCACTTTTGGCATTGCAGCTTGAGGGACTCAGGATGAGCTCAAATGCTTGTCCTGAAGCACGCCTGCTCAGCTCCTTCACTTGGATGTCTGTAAAACAGGACGTTTGTTTGTGCTGGCTGGCAATTTTGATGATTAAGTCATGGCAGATATGTAAGTCACAACATTGCAATATTTTGGCAGAAATATCTGGCTTTTTTTTCTTGATAAATAACCGAAAATGAGCTGTTGATTAAAAACTTCTAATGAATGCTTCCATTGAGACTCACTGCCTGAGGCTAATTAAAAGAGGTCAAACCAGCTTCCTGCTCCCTTCGTAATTGTCAGAAGAGGTCAGCAGAGAGCAGTTTTGCCTGCTGTGAAGCAGCATTTGAAAGAGGCAATAAAGAGGAAATGAAAACAATATGTGACAAAAAAAGGCTGCCTGAGTATTGCAGGAGTGCTGCTTTACAGATCACTTGTGCAAGTTGCTATATCAACCACATCAAAGGACTCCAGTTACATCTGTAGGGCTAAAAGTTTGTTTCAGAGGTCTTTATTACATGTCTTCTATATTTTGCACACTTTTCTAAAGAGAGGTTTTCCTGACTTGGGAGTTTGAAACTGCTTTCTTTGTGTTTGCCTCAGTCTCCAGCTATACATCAAAATGCATTGAAATATAAAAAAGAATTTTAAAATAACTCTTTAAATGAAGTGTGGCATGCTGAGGCTACTAATTCACATAAGTATTTGCATAGTTTACACGTACCTTCACAAGTTGCCATTTAAGCAGGAATGTCGCCTTTTTGATGCTAGAAAAAAATATGAAAAGAGGTTATTATTAAGGAATGCATGCTTAACTGTAAAAGATCAATAAGCTTTCATGTTACTTTTGTCCACATATCAAAGAGTGATGTCTATGCAGCATTTCAATGTCCTCTCAGCAGGAGCTGCCAGTGACAGCTATTGTTTTCATAGATCATTGGTCAAGCATGCGTGTATAAATTTTATTGAAAAAAACTGTGAAATTTTATATTTTCTTTGATTTTGACCTGTGAACTGATAAAAAAACACTGTTTTGGACACTTCAAGCAAAAGGTATCAGCCATCAGCTGCATTTATGCTTATTTTGTTTGATGCATCATTGATTTAGATGCAATAATTCATCTTCTCAACATTAATATAAACATTACTGTAAAGTCAAACATTATGCAGTTGTAACATTACATAGTGTGTTATAACCTGTTCCAACATGTCAAACTGTGACAGACAAAACAACTTCCACCTCGATACACCGCACTAAAGGTACAATGTTAGTAAAAGTCACACAGTGGAAAGATTTGGAGATGTAACTTATTCAAATGATGATTAGGCAAAATATTAGGATAAAAGATGTGTCTGGTAACGGTTTAGTTTTGGAAATAATTCCAAAGAGCGTTTCAAATTTTGACGTAACGTGTCAGCAAATAATATTTACTGAACCGCGGCCATTACGTAACAACAAAATACATTTATTACTAACTATAAATGACTTTGCTGATGCTGAACAAACTTCTTAAACTTGGGGAAAAGCGCCCGTGTCGACCTTGCACTCTATCTATCAGTTTGTTTGACCGGTTAAACATTTGCATAAAGTCTTTTGTTCTCACCGTGAAGTGCCTCTTGATGAAGAATAGACCGCTGCGGAGCTCCTCTTCTTTCCTTTCAGACCGCTAATATCTGCACCTTCGCGCCATCATCTGTCCCAACGTCAACGTCACTGGAGCTGGTAACGCTGATTGGTCCAAACCCACCAATCACAGCAAGGGTTCAAACTGTAAGCGCCAGTAGGCCAAAACAACAAAAACAAAACTGGCACTACCGACATCATGGAGGTGAAACTTGACTGCGTTGGTCTAACGTTACGTAACTCGAATCATCAACTCGTCCACATGTGTTATTTTAAACATTTGGCACAATAAATGTTCATTCGAAAGGGAAATAGCTGATAAGTTTAAAATTAACTGGCACAGAGTAGGCTAGTAGTAGTTGTCACTGTATCTGCTGGCTGTATTAAGAACTAAATCAGTTCATAAACGCTGTTTCTTTTTTAACCACTGCGCAAAAAGTCGTCTAAAACACGTCAAAAAGACGTGATCTCTGTACATTTATGACAGTCTCAGGGGAACCAGATGCAGGGTTTTTCCTGAACGTTGTACAGATGTAACTTCTATACGTTATTCACATATTGCCTATCTCTTTGTAATATAGGCCTTGTGAAAAAGGTCCGGAATAAATTCAGCTGAATAACGCAACAACCGCACTTGCTGTCCTAGAAGTGTAACTGCTGCCTGGTTTTAAAATAAAATATAATTGAACTGAAATATCTCTATTAATCCCCGAGGGGCAATTTGTTGTGCAGCCAGCAGTAGTTTAACATGGATCACACTACGGTTCACACACACACACTCACGGGAACAGTACATGAAATAAAATCTAGGCAATAATTTAAATAGATATACTAATAGTACTACTACCC
>JAUZTA010000030.1:14823321-14833468 GCA_034780835.1 Ctenochaetus striatus
TTACGGCGGCCCCCCCCCCCCCCCCCCGTGCTGCAGTCTTCCTGTACAGCTATAAGGTGAAAGAATGACAAGGGAAATAAGAGAAATGACTTTAAATGGTGTTGATTCGGTTTGTTATGCTGCCTAATTGCTGTGTGTTGATGGTGGAAGTCTGCTGTAATCAAAGTGCCGGTCTGCTTAGAGAAACGGGCTCACTAAACAGATGATGGGCCCACAGCAGATGTGGGGGGGAACGTAGAGACGGAGCCGAGAATCTGTCAAGTTGTTTCCAAGAGGAAGACTGATTCTCTTTCTTTTTTTTCTTTTTTTTTCCCACTGTAAACTGGCTCTAATGAAGGCTGACTGTGCAGAGTGGGGTGTTTTTTTTTAGACACATGGAGAGAGCAAAAGTGTGGCTCATTAAAAAAAAAAAAACCTGTCAGTGCTGCTGCCATGCCACCACTGGCACTTTAAACTGCAGTCTTCTGCTGGGCTTGTTTATTCAGCCACTGGATCACTGATTTAGTCTTTTCTCTCCTTCCCACTTTTTTTCTCACTTCATCCGGCGCTCTCTCTTTCTGCTCCTACATATGCATATTTTTTTTTAATATTTTAGAACATCCATGCATTTTCTGTCTCCCTCTTTCTTTGCCCCACCCATCTCTCTTGTTATCATCTGCTCCTAAAATGTTCTCGGCTGTCAGAGGTGGTGCTCACTGTCTGCACAATCACAGTGATCTACAGCTGTGAGGTGAACACACACACACACACACACACACACACACAGCATCCTCCTTCAGCGAACTATGATCTCCAGCGTCTTGACAGAGTCGAGGGGGTTGCGAGTGGTGTCAGTGTCTCAGACTATGATTGATGCTTTGGATGAGCCTGTGCTGAGACTATCAGCGGTTGGGCATGGCTACTCAGTGAAAATGTTATGATTGGCCCCATGCTCTCCCAGATTGTGTTTTGATTGGCCGCGATACAAGAATCCTGCGTCTCGAGGTTGAGACAAAGTGCAGGATTTGTAGTAAGTGGGAAATATTACAGAGCATACATCTTGATAAAAGGAGGAGATTTCATTGTACCCTCAAATCTCCATGATCAGCTACGCTCGGCTCCTCATAAACACGGATCCGCAGTTGTGTGTGAGTTGGGAAATATTACAGTAGATTTATCTTTATAAAAGTTTTCACAGTACCCAGGGCTGGGAGATATGGACAGAAAATCATATCTCAGAATCCTCTACAAATTGAGCTGAGTGTTTAGTTGTATGTCAAAGTTCAATGTGAGACGTCACGAGCTCTTTTGTTAAAAAAGATTGATGTGAAACAAAATGCGTGGACGAGGTCTGAAAATAGCAGCTGCAAAACATGCTAATGAAAAATTACATAATACTCAAATACTAAATATAGCAGAACTCTAAGGGCAGAGCAATATGGCGGAAAATCAAATTTGAGGATATTGTTTGAACAGTTTTCATTAGTATATCCACAGCATTGTGGGGATGACTCTTGGAGCTTTCATACAACATTAACACTGTGAGATTTTTAATAAATGACCAAGCTGATGAAGACAAATATTAGAACAGTCCGTTATGTTTAGAAAATTGCCTCATCTTACTGTAATGCAGCTTCCTGAACCAGAAAGACAACATGCATTCCATATCACAAAATAATGATGTTCAAAGTCTAAGACATTGTTTAGATTTGTATCAAAATATCAATTTATTATCAATATATAAAGGAAACTAATATATGGGTGTTTAGAATATATATTAAAGGTACTAATAGTACTCTTTGACAACAGTCCTCGTATAAAGCAAGCACTGTTGGCCCCTCAGAAACACTGCACCCTGGTGGCTGTGTAACCACCGGTGAGTGTGAGGGGCATGGGCAGAAACCCACTCACTGTCAGGTCCCTTTATCCACTAAAACACAGCACCACTGCATTTACCCCCATTTTAGCTTCAGTGCCAGATCAGATAAGCATAAGCTGCATTTCCAACATTTGTTTTGACTCCTTGCCCTGACACTGTGGTCTCCTCTGTTGGTGCCTGCTCTGTGGATGTTGCCCGGCTGGCCCTGAGCCGCTCTGACTCCCGCAGAGTGGGCCAGTCGTGGGTCAGATATGAATCAGATATTTCTGTTTTGAGTAGGAGGGAGTGTTTAATTTAATCTAATTTTTGAGATTCACATGTGTTTACACTATGTGTAGACATGCACGTACCAGACGCCCGTGTGCCGGGCACTTTGCCTTTTGCAAGTGTTACAGAAGTAAAACATGCCTGAAATTTTGTTAATAGATTAACAGTAGGTGTGCCTCAGTCTTGAATCATTGCACACGACTTGCTTATTACTATAAGCTGGGAGAGATGAGTGCAATAACATGTTGCTGATGCAATTACCTTGCTAATGTTCTCATTAGAGCGCTGACCCCACTCAACGCTGCACCAGGAAATGTAACCCTATTTGTCATCTTATGTTACGTGGGGCAATTTTTAATAGGGAGTTTGATAATAGGACACTAATGATTCTGGCCTTCTAGTCTCACAACATAACTCTTTTTCGGACTGCGTGATAGGATTTCAAAGACCGTTAGAATGTCAAGAAGTCTTCAGTCATTTCTACAAAGCTCTGTGTGTTTTGTTGTGCCTGTTTTTTCAGCAGGGCAGGACCTTTCTTCATTTCTCCGCTCTGTTCAGTTGCTTTTATGCAGAAGAACTTTGTATTTTTTTTATTGCAAATTGAAGAGGTGGGAAAAAAGGACTTCACTATACTGTAGCTGTCTAAGAGGATCTACAAAATGTATTACAGTTTTCTCATTTGCCTGCAAATGATTTCTGATAGAATGGCTCATCTTTTGCAAAATTTCAAAATACACTACAAATACAAAAACTCGTGCACAAGCCACAAAACTCCACAAATCTTTCGTTTAGAATGTTTTTTCCTCTTAAATGCAGTTTACATCTTTGCAAACGCAGTTGGCTTTGTAAAGTGTTCTTCATTCAAAACCAAAAATAGAAAAATTAATAAAAAAGCCTCTTACACACCCTGTCCTAAAAAAGAAAAAATAGGCTTCATCCTGCTTTTGGTTTGTGTCTGGCCACAGGACTCATTGACATCACAGGCAGTGTTCTTCCTGGCCAAGCAGCAGGGAAAGTATCGCCTGGCATGATGAGTCCAGCCCTGATATGCTTCAGCAGCTATATCACCACATGGTTCCTCCAGTGCTTGTAGGAGGGGTATGCGCTCATGGGACTTGCATTAGCCAAGCTGAAAAAAGCACCTCAATAGGGTTTAGAAATGGCGAATATAGTGGCAGATGAAGAACAGCCGGTTGGTTGATGAACCGGTTGGGGACCAGAGCAGCCTGGTGAAAACACTCTCATTGTATAGTCCCAGATGACAACATACCTGGGCTGTTCTGGGCCATCCATCTGTGCTAGAGAGGGATGTTGTGCAATGTGTCCAGGTATGTGAAGAGACGAGCCGTAATGTAGGGCCAAGGGCTGAATGGTTTTGAAGGACGACTTGGAGTTTTGTAGTTGCACACATGCTGATATATGCCGCTTGCCTGCCAGTTACCTGAACAATGACATGCAGGCAAATGACATTCCTTTGCCCTTGCTTCCTCTTTGCGCTGTTGAAACCAGCTTAATCAATAACTATGAACGTATAAGGGCAGTGCAGATGAGTGTCAGATTTTGGTCAGTGTGTTCCAGTATCTCTCCGGTGTCTCAAATAATAAATAAAACTGTAAGCTGTTTCTTCTTTTGTAACTCTTTTCCTTGTTTCTTTCTTTGTTTCATCAGACCCATTCCGAAGCTGAACAGTCAACAATCTTCACAACCAACAGACGAAATGCAGAGAGGACTTTGGGAGGGCTGCTAGAATGGCTGGGGCTGGACAAAAGCATATCTGCTTTGGACGAAAAAATGATCCATGTTTACCTGCACCCATGCAGCTCCAGGGCAACTTTTAATGATGCCTCATTTGGTCCTTTTAAATAACTTTTGGCCCACACTGAAAAAGGCCCTCTGTTGTGTTTTACGGCTTAGTCTGTCGATGTTCCCCTGCCTCTGACCTCTCTGCTGCCATGCGGTTAGCCCCATGAGGCTCCGAGAGCCCTTCCTTGTGTGTCTTTGACGCCTCCTCCCCACTCTATGGAGGCTGAGCCCAGCCGTCCGGCTGATGGGGAGCGCTCTGGAAGGCAAGAGCAGCAGCATGTGGCAGCCGAATCCTCATTAGGATCTTGTCCACCTCAGCAGCCCCAGCAGCCTCCTAATCCTCGTCCCGTGCACAGAGCCCTAGGCCGCCTGCAAAGTCGTCAGCCCAAACGCACTGACCTTCTGCTTCGGTTACAGCAGCAGCAAGCAGTGGTAGCATGGCAGCATTCGGACACCCCAGGTCCCTCAGGAGGCAGCGTCTTCTCTTCAGCTTCCTCATCCATCTCATCCCTCCCCTCTACTTCCTCCACCCGGGGTGAGCATGGTCATGGAGTGCCATCTCAGTCCAGCCAAGAGGGCCCAGAAGTGGTCAGCTCACCCAGAAAAGGGGAGAAGAAACCCCAAAAACCAGGGAAATATGTGTGCACTTACTGTGGCCGTCCATGTGCCAAGCCAAGTGTGCTTCAGAAACACATTCGCTCCCATACAGGAGAAAGACCCTACCCCTGTGCCCCATGTGGCTTTTCTTTCAAGACCAAGAGCAACCTGTATAAGCACCGCAAGTCCCATGCCCATCGCATTAAAGCAGGCCTGGCATCCAGTCGTGATGAGCCCAGTTTAAGTGGACCGGAGGGCAGTAGCATTGACCCCGAGGAACACACAGAGGGAGAAAGCACTGAGTCGGAAGAAGAGACGGGCCAGCACAGAAAGCCTTCTAAGGAGATGATGGGCCAGCATAAGAAAGGTGGTAAGGAGCTGCTGGGAAGCTCAGAGGAGGGCCAGAGGCCTGAAGACTCCCAGGCTGTCAAGCAAAGGTTGGCACTGAGGCTGAGTGAAAGGAAACGTGGCCCAATGGCTTCTCCAGATGACCCTCCTTCTTCCCTCTCCACTTCATCTTCCTCTTTAGGCCCTGGCAGCAAGGGTAGCACAGAGTCTGGCTACTTCTCCGGGTCAGGCAGTACTGACCTGTCCCAAGTTAGTCCCCCCAGTGCCAGTGCCAAAACCTACGCAGAAATTATTCTCGGAAAATATGGAAGGCTTGGAGGGCAGCAGCGCAGTCCCCATCAGCAGCAGCAGCAGCAGCAGCAGCAGCAGCCTCATTCTTCACTCTCTTCATCCACAGGAACGGAGGAAAAGAGCATTCCCTTCACTGTACCAAAAACACAAGTAATAGAGCACATTACCAAGCTCATCACTATCAATGAAGCAGTCGTAGACACCAGTGAGATTGACAGTGTAAAGCCCAGACGCTCCTCTCTGTCCAGGAAGAGCAGCATGGAGTCACCTAAATTCACCACCCCTAAAGATGTCTACACATTTGATCCCAAAGGAGAGCCCCCTGGTCCCAGTGGTTTGAGGCACGTCTACAATCCTGAGGCAGATCCACACGGTACCCAGGATTTGTCGGCAGTGCCTCTGCTAAGAAGCCACTCAATGCCATCATCTACCAGCCAAGAAGAGCCCTCTACCTCTGGCACCATGTCTCCCAGAGGTTACCGTCTCTGCCAGTCCTTCGATGAGCAGCAAGCGGTGGTAGCAGAGATGAGGGTTGGCCCTGCCCAGCGTATGCTGAGGCGCCAGCCTGCTATTGAAGTTCCACTGGGAGCTGAGCTACTGCTGGAGGAGGCCGGTCCCACCTCCTCCACCTCAGCCAGAGGCACTGAACTAGCCAGGCAGCCACAGCAACACCAACAACAGCAACAGCAAAGGAGTCCGAGCCTGTTTGAATGTGAAGCATGTGGGGCCCATTTCCAACACAGCGAAGGCTACGAGGCCCACAGAGGGATATGCCCAGGGCAACGAACACTAGAACACGACAGCAGGGATACAAGTAAAACAAGCAGGGAGGCTCGCCCCCCAATGATGATGCACTATAAGTTCCGAGCTCTGGCCATGGCTGTGAGGAAGAGGAGGAAAGAGGAGAGTCTGGAGGAGGATCCTCCCAGCCCTGGATCTGTAGCCATGTCAGGGAGCTCTGCAGGCCTCATTCCTGTGCCGGGCAGACCAGAGCACAGTCAGGCCCTCTCAGGTTTGTTTGTGCTTCCCTGCAGGTGCAGAAAAAAATGATACCAACATCATACTTTAATGTGAAGAAAGAAAAAGACTATGTAACCTACATCACACTACAGATAGGAAATGACATCCAAAAGCAATTAAATATCCTTATTCAAAAAGCAGTATATAGAATATAAAATGATGGTGGCTAATTTGTTGCATATTTCGTCTGTTTGCAGGTGTTTCTTTACAGACTGAGCCAAAACAACAGCAGCAGCAGCAGGACAGGAAGGGTGTGTCTGTCATCCAACACACAAGCTCTTTTGAGAAGCAGGAGAGTATCTGCATGGAAAGTCAAGAACCAGACCTCAGAGAGAGTCAGCAAACACAACCATCCCAGCCAAAACCATCGCCCTCTACATCTCGCCTCATTCGCCAGCCAAACATCCAAGTGCCAGAGATCCTTGTTACTGTGGAGCCTGATACTGACATGCCATCTGTGTCACCACCAGTGACAGCAGCCTCATCCAAGGTACATGATTATTTAAAGTAGCAATTGGCTTTATATTTTAGGGCTATTTATACAGTTTCACAGCTTTGCTTTTGTTTACCTATTAAATGTTTCTTTGTGAAGTATATATAACAGACATTGAGTTACAGCTTTTTCCCTTTTGATTAAAATTAGTCTTCAATATAAACAAGTTTAAAAAAAAAATCTGCATTATACTAGTCCATATCCCTCCATCTTAATGAATGTTAAATTAGTAAACTATGTATCTTTCCCCTAGGAGACCGAGAGAGTGGAGGAGTTTCAGTGGCCTCAGCGTAGCCAGACTTTGGCCCAACTTCCTGCAGAGAAGCTGCCACCAAAGAAAAAGAGACTGCGTCTGGCAGAAGCAGCTCAGTCCTCCGGGGAGTCGAGCTTTGAGTCTGTGTCTCTGCCTCGCAGCCCCAGTCAAGAGAGCAACATTTCCCACACTTCAAGCCTTTCTGCTTCCTTTGAGGACACAGCAAGATCAGAGCCTGCCGTCTGGGCCTCCGGTAGCCAAAGCTCCCAGATGTTGATGGTGCCGTCCGCTTCCCACCAACACCACCAAAGCCACAAAGAGATGAGGCGCTCAGCCTCAGAGCAGACCCCGACCAGCCCACAGCAAACAGAGCAGATCTCAGAGAACAGAAGTAAGTCATTTGACTATGGGTCACTCTCCCCTCAGCAGTCGTCATCCTCCTGGAAAGAAAGAAGAAAATGCCTCCTTGTGAAGCATGCCACCTTAGGGGAACCTGAGCAGGAGGAGGCGGCCAGCATGAGTCAGTTATCCAGAGCGGAGAGTCCAAAACCTGGGCCTTCCCGCTCCATCCATTCTCCTCTCTACTCAACCGAGGCGAGCTCCCGATTCAGCCCAGAAGCCACAGGGAAAGCCTTGCGGCTGTTGCAGCCACAGATTTTCTCACCCTCTCAGGATGTGCTCCCTTTGCAGCCCAGAGGCCAGCAAGGATTTTCCCCAGGATCACTCTCCCAGCTTCTTCCCGTCACCACAGCCTTCTCTGAAGTACTGTCCACCCAGATCATCCACGGAGCCTTTTTACATTCACAAACAGGACCTCCCCCCATACAGATACACCCGGCGCGGATTCACATGGCAGAACGGCTGGGTATACCTTTCCAACAGCTTCCTGCTCTAGTTCCTCTACAGTTTTCTTCCAGAACCAGATCTAGCCAGGCTGTTTACTTGCCTTTTCCTCCAAGACTTACCACACACGTTCCTCCCCTCCCCATGACAGAGAGCAGACCTGCCATCTCTTCCATGTCTTCTGCCCTCAGTCATCAATCCCTTGTAACAATCTCCTATCGCCACCCACGGCCAGTTATCGCCACATGCCTGGCACAGCTTACACCGGTAGTGTCTCTTGTGGTGCCGGTGCGTCTCCAGACTCACATACCCACCTTTGCCAGTGCCATGTATACCACCCTGTCACAGATTCTTGTCTCCACCCACTCACAGGAACCCATATCTTGCACTGCAATGGTCATCATGGGCCAGGTCGAACGGGACAAGCTGCAAAGGTCCTACCTGAAGGTTCCCTCCCCATACATCAAGAGCCTTCTTCCTGTGTCTCTGCCTACAGAGCTGGCCTCAGACTCTGGGGAGGGATATGGTCCACTGGGGGCTGGAGGAAGTAAACGCATGCTTTCTCCCGCAGCCAGTCTAGAGCTCAGCACAGAGGCTCAGCGTCACCAGAAAAGGGTAAAAGAGGAAGGGGAGGAGGAGGAGCAGAAGGCAGGAAAGGAGGAGGAAGAGGATGAGGAGAAGGAGGAGGATGTAGGGCAGAAAGCAAGGCAGGAGGAAGATGAAGTTACTGGGAGAAAACTGGAAGAGCAAGAGAGGAAACAACCAGAAAGGCTAGAAGCCACAACTGTGAAAGTGGAGGGGGAGCAGGAGCAAGCACCAAGGAAACATCCTGATGAGGAGAAGGAGGAGGAGGAGTCAACTGAGAAGACAAATGAAGAAAAAGAGGAGGTGCCAGTTGTGCGAGAGGGGGTTGAAAGACCAAGTACCCATTCATACCCCAGCCTGCACACCTCCACCTCTGTCAACTGGTGCTACCTGAACTATGTTAAGCCAAACCCATCCGCCCTGAGGGACCCATGCACCTCAGTTTATTCCACCTGGAGCGTCAGTACTCACAACCCCAACCTGCCAGGCCTCAGCACTAAGGTGGCGTTGTCTCTATTGTGCTCCAAACAGAAGCACAGCTCAGAGACGTACACGATGGCCATGGCCCCTACCCCGGCCAAAGGCAAACTGGCCCTTGACAGTAGCAGAACCCCACGTGTGTCAGAGGTAAACATAACCACAATATACACCAATATATTTTCCAAGTTAATGTGCTTAAAAGTGCACAAGCATTGATTTCCTGGTTTCCTAGACTGTCAATACTGAAGCTGACAGTGTTATAAGAGTGTAAGGCTAAATTGGCGGACTGCTCTTTTAGCAGCTATAGAACAATAAACACTTTATTTTAAGTTGTTTTGAATTTTACTGTGTGTCTTGAGTGTAGGTACATGCCACCCCACCCAGCACACTCACTAAAGTAAAGGAACAGCAGCAGCAGCAGCAGCAGCATGAAAAGGTGGAGAAAAAAGAGATGAGAGAAGAGGAAGGACCTTCCACCTCCAAACAGAGCGAGGCTTCTCGCGTTCGCATCTTTGAAGGCGGGTAAGAACCACAAAAGTGAGATGTCTCGTAATTCAAAACTCAATATTTGCAAATAACGGCGGTGTCTCTTTGCACAAGTAATTTGTTCTTCTGTCACAAACGAAATCTTAATGACGGCCAAGCAGCAACTACGGAGAGCTGTGCACCGAGAATTACAGTAACAGATGGGAGGCAGAGGAACCCGCAGGGACTTCATTTGTACCTGCAGCCAAGCTTTTTCCTCTTACTGCTGGCATGAGTGTCTGGGTTTTAGAAGTGTTAATTTGTAAAGCTGTGTGTGTTTTTGTGTGTGTGTGTGTGAGAGACAGAGAGAGAGAGAGAGATAGAAGGGGAAAAGGTTGTCTAAAACTTCACTTTGTGAGAGTCTCATTAATACCTGTTCTTACAGTTACGTAAGTTGTTGATAGGACACAGGGGAACAGTCTGAAGCAGTCTGCGAGCAATTAGTATCATAGTCAAGATTTTCATGTTTGTGTGCGATGTGTGTGTGTGTACGTGTTCCTCTTCAGACTTGTTCACATTTGTACACTTTACTGCATTCAGATTTTCACATATTTGTTTTTTTTTTCCACAAACACTCCTGTGCAGCCTCTCTCCTGTCTTCTGTGTAGATCTGCTCACAATGAAGCATTGCTAGAAACAGATAAGAATAACACGGACAGTATTTAAAAAAATGGAGTGATAAGAAAGATGGAACAGTCGATAGAGGTTAAGTTTTCCAAATTAATGAGAATTTCAGAACATACTGTTTTTTTTTTCCTTTTGATGGAATGAAAAAAAAAACTGA
>JAUZTA010000030.1:14905644-14916183 GCA_034780835.1 Ctenochaetus striatus
CATAATTCTACTATAGCCTACTATTTATCTTGAGCTCCTTTTTCCATTACATTTATGATTTTATTTTTTGACATTTGAAGGGTTCAGAAAGAGCAAAACCACGAAAAGCAGCTACTCACACTTTTATGAGTCTGTAAACTACAGAGTTGTCAGCACAAGTGGGCAATAACTTAGAGGAAAGTAACATTGTCGTTTATGTTGTTTCCTCAGAGAGGTTTTGACTTCCTCCTGCACTACATGATCTTTTTCTTCTACAACTGAACGCAGGATGAATGCAGACCACAATCCTGACTGATAAAGACTGACTGACTAAGCTGCAGACACCTCATGGAATAAATCAAAATAATCTCTCTAAAAAACCAGAATCCCTGCAGAGCTGGTTGAATGGTTTATGAGAAATTAATTAGTCACACCAACAGTTTATCACTCCAAACAATACTCATAGCATTGCTGCGCCTGTTTGCAGAGTTACTGGTGCTTGTCAAATCCATGTTTTTCTCTCAACATCATTAGCAAGGTAATAAATCATTTCCAATGTAAACTGTGGACGCTTCGCCCTGAATGCAGTGTTAATCATTTTCAAACATGCGACCTCTGAGCTGTGAGTGACAGATATTTAAAATCAATAGCTGCTAAAAGAAAATCTCACCGGTTTCCTCTAACAATGTTATTTTCATCTGTTTTTTTTTTCCCTTCACAATGCTTTTAGCAACAACAGGCAGAGGTCCAGCAATTTCAGCTGACAATTAGTTATGCAACAGCGATTTTGTTCATGTCTGGGACTTGATTACTTTTCTGATTTCAGGCAGCACAGTTTGGGTATGAAGACAGAGACAGCACACGTTCATGAAATGTTTTTCAGCTGTTGCTGATGATATGCAGGATATCTGATGAGCAAACCCTCGTTAGTCGACACCAGAAATACTAGAGTCTTATTTATTTCTATTGAAAGAATGCACACCTTCAAATGTATAAAATGTAATTTCAACCACTAGACTTCTTTCTACCAAAACATTGAAAACAAAAGGCCGATATTGATGACATCTAAAATGTTATGTTTTGCAGGATATTACATCATTTTGGCAGCATTTGACTCGTTATTTAGTAATTGAAGAATGTGATAAACAGTTTGACATTGCTCAATAATTTTACACTGTAAAACTGAAAACTGTGTTTTTTAAATGTTTCCTTACTTAATGTAAGTTCAGTTGTTTCACTACAAATTTTGCAACAAACATAAACATCCCTACCTGTAACAAACGCAGGCATTGTGTCAGTGATTAAATAACTGTATAATAGTTGTGGTTAATACCAGAGTGGATTTAAAAATTAAAAAAAAAAAAAGATTAATGTGTCTATTCATTTTTTCCTCTTCAGGGGAAAAATGATGTGATGTAACAATGACTGAATGAAGGCAATAAAAACAAAACAGAAGCAGCAGAGACTCTTCACAGCCTTTAGTTAATAAGACTGACATCTGCCTTTTTTAAAGGTTCCTCGTCTTTTGAGAGGGCTGTGTTAGTCATCGCAGTCATCCTCTGGGGTTTATGTGTGATGGCAGAGCTTCTGTCCTTGACCCATACAAAGCCAATTCTTTCTTGTCATACAGTATGCTCTCTTTGCCAGTCATAAATTATCACAACACTGTGAAATAGAACTGTTGCGGAGAGCAGAGCGGAGATAGTGATGCAGCAAGCCAAACATTCATATTCAATCTACTTGTTATATTGATTTGAATTACACTGGAGGGAGAGAAAATAAGAAACAGAGGGTCTCAGTGAATGCACAGAGTGAAATTAAATTTGTTTTTTGATATATTTCATAAATTTATACGGTATGCTTTTTGGAGCAATAGATGGGAATAAATCTACAACATGACTCGAATGTTGTGCAGGTAGAAAAATACTTAATGACAGAGAAAATGTAACAATATTTTCTTATCTGCTCTCCTCTGAATTACAGGTTTTTACAATGTGGTTGCCCTCAGTATGCTATCCTTCCCACGCACAGTCACAAACACACAGCTTTGTCTCTGTGACGCAGCGGATGACATTATTGTTTTTGTCACTGCGGGGTCTTCTGCACGGTCACTGGATATCTGCACTGGTTCACGGTTAAGGTGCAATGTGGGGGTGGGTGTCAGAAAGGTGTGAAATGAGATGGAAGAGAGTACATCGTGCCAGAGAGGCACTGCGTTGGCCGCTCATTCACACACATATGCATGCATGCACAGACAGATACACACCAAAAATAAACAGACACAGTTTATTACCTAAAACAGACAGTTTAAAAAAAAAAAAAGATGCTACTCGCATGAGAAAACAAATGTGGGAAAAACGGCTTATGTAACACTGCGAAGAGGCACAGATCACATCCAATTATACACGACTGCTGGAGTGGCGGATGATTAGCAGCCTTTTTCCTGCGACTCACTAAAAAGAAACTCAAAAACAGTGAAAATGGATTTGACTTTCATCTAAAATCCCATGATGCAATGCTCTAACTTTAAAAACTTTTCTTTTAATCCTCTGAGTGTACACAAGTCTGCTGGGATAAAAGCTGAGCTCGAGGTCTGCTGCAGGAGTGAGGATGCTGTACAGAAATACGAGTGCAGGTAATAGAGTGTCTAACAGATCGATGTGGCGACATTCACTCCGAGAGTTACTGAGCTGAGAAGAGAGAGGAAAGTAGATAGAGTATCGACTGGTCAGCTGTATAAAAAAACAGACTTATTGAATAAGTTACAGGATGACAAAAGTCTAAGAGTCTGAGAGGGAGAACAAACAGCAGAAAGACAGAGACGAGCGTGAGTGCAGATGTTTGAAAAAATGTTCACAGTGAAGGGAGGAGGGACAAAATGATGACAAAAAAAAATATATGCTGGTAAAATGGGGTAGTCAGGGAAACAGCAACCTAAATTCCATTTAATTTCTCCCCAAATGAGCAAAAAGACCTCTTCTAAGAATCAGCCTTTTGTCGATGTCTGAGAGGTGCACTGCCTTCACTGCAACACCTGAAGGACACATGTTTACATCAGCATTCAGCAAGCAAGGACACTAGATAGTGAGTCTGGATGAAACCCACCTGAGAGCTCTTTCAGCAAACTGATCACATAAAGAAGGCTATTGATAAGTTGTCTGCAACTCAGAAGGACACTTTGCTGTTAAAACATATTACTAAAGTGAAAACAGTGAAGGACGCCGTGTCTGAGTGCTGACATCAGTCTGCTCTTGTGTTAATGGATGGATTTCTGTTACAGTTTGAACCATCTAGGATCCAGAAATGACTACTGTAGTTTACTTGAGCATCAGATTAAAGGATATTTAATCCCTTTACTGGAAAAGATGGTGTACAGAGGGTCGTGCTTTTGTCAAACATAATTACTGAACTGTAGTACTTCATTTCATAAACTGTTATCTGATTAATAAGAGTAAATGTTTAAAGTATCAAACCCACATTCCCCACAATTTCATAAAGCTTGTCCCTGTAAAACTTGTCATTAAAATTTCTTTAGTTTATTTGTTAGTTATACTTTATGTAATAAATATACGTAATAAATAAAATATTCCTGGCGCATTGTTTCCATCTACAAATGAACATGACATTTTAGATCTTGATTCACGAAACAAATTCATGTTGGCATTGTACGTTTGTGCTTAAAGCACAGATATGTTGATACTTTCTGTTTATTAAAACTGAAAAGTTTCATTTCTGCTGTTATGGTCTGATGAGGTTTAGGCACAAAGGTCTGGTCATGATTAGGAAAAGATCTTGTTTTGGGCTAACATGCCCGGTTTTGTCACCAGTTACGTGTCTAAAAACTTGTATGTCTCTTTGAAACCCTCACTGTCGTTAACAAAGACATAAATGGAAATGGTCCTACGACTTTTTAAACATACCTATTTTGGTTCGAGACCAAACCAACTGGAAAATCTCCTGATGTCTCCTGAAAAACACAAAGTTTGGTCGACACAAAGTTGCAGTAAAACTTACCTTCCATTTACCTGGGTACCTGAGTGGTGGCCAGGCAACAGGAAGGTAAGAGTTATTTGGTCCTTTAAGAAGTCTAAAATGTTACAGTTGTTATGATTGTTTGATAAATAATTATCTATTGCTTTAATGATCAGTTTCATGATCAGTACAGAAGCCAAGAATGGCTTGCAATCATTTTCTGAATCTGTGATCAAAATCTTGAGATCAAAAGTTAATTATTTTGTTTACTTGAGAAACCAGCCTTATGTTTTCTAGGAATAACAAGATGAACATACCTTTTATACCTTATATGTATATATATCATACCTTTTACAAGCAAAACAAGCTGTCATATCTTCAGACCACAAGCAATTTATCTCGAGATAGCAGAATCTTTTAAAAAAAATCTGTAAGCATGGTTGTTCTCAGCTTATGTAAGTGTGTGGATCAGGAGGTCAGGTTCATAAGTGATTCATAAAGGTTTCCACATAACCCAAGGCTGCAGTTGAAAATGTTCATGCATTTTGTTCGCATACCCCTCAGCTCTTCTCACAGGGTCAAAGCACTGAGTTGAAAGAAGGTGTTATTTCTTGACGCTGGTATCTCAAGGGGAAAACGGTGCAGCTAACATGAAATGATTTTTCTGAAGTCATTGTATTGATTAAGATGTGGCTATGCCATCTATAATTTGTGAGTAAAACGTGTGCTGTGAGTTTCAGATTTAGTGAAAAAATAAAACAGACGATAACGGAGAGTCACTGCAGCACTGATAATGACAGGAGGATGGTCTGGCAGATTGTTACAGCAGTCTCACTTCATATCACACCGCTCCCTGAGGAGCACAGAGCTGAAATCGAGTCGCCACACATTCCTGTGATCGACTGAAATCAAGCTAATGAGCTGGAGTGAAGAGAGAGTGGCCTTAACCAGTCAGAGCTGTGTTTGATGGGGAGGTCAAAAAAGCAGTAGAGTAGAAAAGGAGATGGAGAAGGTGAACTTTAAAACCCCATTCACTACAGAAAAATCCATTTTTTGATGTCTCAGTAAGAGTAAATGCTTTCACAGCTCATGCAAAAGGCTTCAGTTCAGTTTAACACTGAGGGCCATTTGCAGTTCTCTAAAGGCCATGGAGCCATTCAGCCTTAACATTGTCTCACTATTAAGACAGACCAGGCAGTAGCTTAAAGGTCTATTACTCGGCCCAACGTGCTCAACAGGTGGTGACAGGTGACAGATTTAGCAGCAGTACCTGTTCTGTCTCAGCACCATCTTAAGCATTATCTCACTTCAGTAATTCAGCTGTTTTTTTTTTTTTTTTAAGATCACTGTGAGAAATATGTCTGGTTCAAGAGTCATCAATCTCTAAATCAAAGAAGGATTATGGGCTTCAGGTTTAGCAAAGCTGCAGGAGGGATTAGATTTAATGACTGTCTGATGCAGGAGGCAGTTCCAAGTACTGGAGTGACATATAACTCCGGAGAGAAGAGAGAGGATTATACGATCGAGTTCTTGCAAATCTAGGATTGACGGAACCTCCCAGGGCCCCAAACATAAGATGGGAAGATTAAACTTTGATGATGAGTGTAAAGAAACTGGGTTGTTGCCTCATCACGCAGCGATATGATGCAGAGAGGAGAGACAGAATATCATCATTTTGTCAACAATGTCAACAGCACAGCATGTCGCCTTGCTCAAACAAATGAATTGCTGCATTGAAGAACAATAGTTACGCTGAGGAAAACTGTAATGAGTAAAAACATATAATAATCTGTTGCAAAACTAGTTTGACAAGAGGATCCTAGGGATTAAAATAATTTCTGTGCAAGCAGCATGATAAATAAGCATTAACAAGAGAGGGCCTTGGAGGATGTGCTCATACTGATGTGTCCAGAGAAAGCTTCTACAGAGAAAACACAGTGAAAGAACATGTTGAATGAGGCAAGTTTTCAAAGCTGGCACCAGAGCAATTAATTGCAGTCTAAGCTTCCTGTTTTCCTTTAAACACTAATGTTAAAGGCAAGGCATTGAATGACGGGAGGTCGGTTTCAAACCAAAGCTCTCATTAGAGCCTCATTGAGAGACAGAGTGTCTTCAGGCAGACATTACAGTGAGATTCATCAGCTGAGGAAACAGCAGGATGAACAGCGCAGTGGCTGTCTCTCACACTGGCTGTGGTTTTTTCTCCTAGTCTCTACAATTACAGAGGACAATCAGGTGCCACCAGGCTTAAATTGATCTGTAAATCAATCACGGGCTCAATACCGTCATCTAATCACTGGGATTGAGATTTAAACACGGGCGTATCGCTGCTGTTTTTGCCAAAAGGAATCCTCATGAGACGGTGCTTGCATCAATTGCACATTGTCCTCAGACAGCTGTGAAAAGACATAGAGAAATGATCCTGCCAAGGTTTTAGATAAATGTGACTTGTGAGGACAGTAAAAATAAGTGGGCTACATTTGCAGATTGATGTTCTGGACTTCTGAAGAAATCTGATATTATTATCATGCCATGCACGTGCACCTCCGGGCATATTTTATTGATGTTATTAAGGACATCTTATTAGTGCTACTGACAGCATATACCATCAAGTCCATCATGGCAGTATTGCAAATTCAAAGACTGTTCCTATTAATTTCTTCAAGAGCAAGATAAAAGGAGTGAGACACAAAAGAAAAGATGATTGTAATTTTAAATTCTGCTTTTCGTTGAACACTTGCGGGCTGTTGACACAGGCTCTGCCAAGTTTGTAACAGTGTTCTTGTGACAAACAGGCACAGCACAGCACAGCACTTATTGTACTTTCCAAAGACTTTTAAATAATAGAATTATGAGCTTTTGTTTGACCTTGAATCATTGCTCTTGCTTCAGTAAAAAAAACTGAGACAGCAGCTGTGGATGGTGCCTCCTTTCAAGGCTCTACAAGGTTCATTGAATAATTTACAGCAGAAAATGAGGAGCAGCATTTACACGAGAATGGCTTCAGCCTCATTACACGTGATAATGGAATTGATAAGGATGATCTGAAATTACCATGATTTTTAAGGCAACCACCAGTGGTATTTACATATTTATCTAAACGTTGTTTTTTATTTGCTCTGGTCCAATAAAAAGCAGCTGCTCCTGCAAAACAATAGTTCAATCTGTCGTGCCAACTTAAATTTTTTCATTTTTAATAGCTTCAATAAAATTTTTATTTACACTCCAGGCTCTAGAGATGACTGTGCTGGTTTGTCAGATGGTTGATCCGCCACTGGCACATTGGTACAAACTAGTAGATGGATTGCCATCAAACTTTGAAAACACATTTATGGTCCCCAGAGGTTCAGTCCCGGTGACTTCCTTCTTTCATGTCTGTCATCACCAAATGCTTGGTTTTAATTGTGTTTAGTGAATATCTCAACAGCTTTCACATATATTGTCATATAATTTGATACAGACATTCATTTTGCTCTTGGGATTGATCATGAAAACTTTTATTATCTTGATTATGATTGTGATTTTTATCTGTGCAATACAATTACTTTCAAAATGAATCACATGCCTTTTAGCCTATCTGTGATAAGTGCTTACCAGACTGTTAGCACGCTTGTAGACTATCTTGTCATACACATCCAATCGCACATTACTTCTTAAATTAACTCACAGTCTAAAGACTGGCTGTGCTGTGCAGCTTATTATATTCTGTAATAATACCCAGATTTTATTGATTTAAATTAAACGTTTGCTTGTCCCACTGTCTCCTTGGTTTCCTGCAAGACTGAATATGCTTCATTTCTTTTGCTTTTGTTACAGAAAATGACTGTGTTTCTCTGTGTTTACAACCTCAAGCACTTCACTTTTCACATTTCATCTGGCATTACTGCTGACAGTTTGCTGGAAGGCACCAATCTTTTTGATGAGATGGAAATGAGTTTGTGTCTTATCTGCAGTCATAGAGACAGATTACAAGCTGCAAAATCTGACTTTGTATGTGTCCGTGCGTTTAGTGTTAAAAAACTAAGTCTGATTGTCTGCAGCTTTACATGATGACATTATCAATTATTTCGCAGCGCTCAAAAGTGACTTTTAATCGGACCCTGTCATATAAGACAGCCCTGAAATAAAAGCCAGCTAAGGCAAAGTAAACATTCAGAATCCAAATGGAGTCCTGCAGCTTGTCCTCAAATGGTCCCTGGTAAATCACTGTGCCCCCATCTGGTGTACATGATGCAACCATGCATACTATATCTAGTACAATTTGAACACCACTTCCCTGGCTCCCTTTGCTGGCAAATATGACTTGCTTTAAACGATGTGCAGTTCCTAAAAGTGCCCAAGACCGGCTGGTCAGACACCTTTAGTCCGACCCCTGCTTATTCCTGCAGGGAAGTCTTAAGCCAAAGCGTACAACAGACTCACTAATCCACAAGAGGATGGTGTGTGAGTGTCAGAGTTTGCCTTGTGTTGGCATGAGACCACACATGTTAACGTGTGAGAAATACCAGCAGGGGCCATAACCTCTCATTTTCATACAAATCTGTCTACATATGCAAATCTGCTGGGAGCAAATTTATGATGAATCTTTCCTCCTCAAAAATCATTCAAGAAACTTGTACTGTTGTTGTGAATTTCGATCAGACTGAATGCACTGAGTGCATACAGGAAGTTAGCATTTGTCTCAATTATTGTATAAGACAGGAAGGTGAAAAAGAGATCAGATCAGCTTCTCTCTCTTATCTGCGGTGGCGTTTCTGTCCCTGTAAAATGAATTTCCTTGCATTGAACAAGGGTGTAATCTGTTCGTTATACTTATTTGCTGGGTTGTTTTAAGGACAGAGTTTCTTAAAGCCAACTGTGCTGTTTTCTTAGCGTGACCAGGAAGTTTTGATGCTAAATCTGACTAAACTGCTACCTCATCTGAAATAATTCTTTAGCTTGATTTTGAAAATCAAAGAGGACATACTATTTTTTTCTCGTCTACAGACTGAGAGTGTTATTGTCTGATGCTTAAAGGAGGTTAAAAGTGACACAGTGGAGCAGCGGGTGCATTACATGCTCTCATATGTTACCAGGTTGCAGGTATTTCTAGTTAAGATGGTCTCATTTGCACAGCAAAGGACTGAAGATAAAACAAATGGTCATACTGCATTCAACCTCCCAGCTCTCAACACATGAAGGACGAGCTTCTAAATAATACACACTCAAGTTTTCCCTCTACAGCAAACAAACTATAGGATTAAAATATAGAGTGAGTCAGGAGGCAATTTCTTGGCTTGAGGACTTTTGCATTCCCTGAATGAATGAGTTCTAAAGCAAAGAGACAGGTGTATATATAGGACATGAATATTCTTTCACAGTCTGACAGCTCTCGACATCAAATGCATTTCCTCCCACCACTCAGGAGCAAAAGCGGTGAAGTGGCATTCGCTCATTTAAGAGCAAAAGGCAGCAGACTGGGAACGAGGCAGTCGGCTCCACAGGAGTCCAGAGTTATAGATCATCCATCCCCTCTCCTCCTCAGCACATTTTCCTCACAATTTGGGAAGTCTGAACCGTGACACTTTGATCTGACACAGCAGCAGAGAATTTAACATTTAGTTATTAAAGAGGTCTCAAAACATTAAGAATTACTATTAAAATGATTCTATGTCTACTACTGCAGGAATATTTAAATTTCAAAACTGATTAAATAAATTCCTCTTTAGTTTAAACTCAGACACAAGTAGATTTTGTTGTGTTTCAAAGACCAAAGCTGAGAATACGATGCCATTTCTTTAACACCTTAGTATACTGTTTGTGTAACCCAGTAAATCACAGGCAACAAAAAACAGCAATGGAGTTTCTGAAAGTTTAAATTTAGAGTGTCACAAGCTTTTCAGAGGATCAGACCCTCGCAGCTTGAAGGTTAGCAGAGGCTGAAAGCCTCCAGCAGGTTGTTTGCGGTACAGAGATGGAAAGATGTCAAAAGCTTTAGACACTTTGGATGTTTTAGAGGCTGCTGAAGCTCTAAATTGAAAAGTTTCACACAGGGATAATGTTTCCTTGCCGCAGGTTGGCATAACACCACAGCTTTTAAGATTCATCAGTGAGGCAGGAAAAAAATAAAACATAAAACCAAGATTACAGGGCTGTAATTCAAGAGTTCCTGAGCACATGTTATATTCAGTCAAATCTAAAAGCTGGAGGACAAACTAAGCAGTTTTTTTTATTTCAAAAGTGTGCAGCAGATGTTGTACTAAATTAAAGCTCTATTGCCGTATTGTTCAGGAAATATGTTGTACGCCGTTTGTTATTGTGTCAGTAAAATTGATCCCCTGTAAGTCTTGTCCTTAAGCTTTCTTTATGTGTATTTGAGAGATCCCCAAGTATAAATCAATTTCAGAGCAATAACTCTGTCACTCCTCCTGTGTCTAAGGTCGTGCACAGACAAGTAATGAAATTTTGCTCAAAGGTGACAGGAGGCGTCCTATATGCTTGGAAGTGGAGGGTAAGGCAGAGGGATATATTGTTTGGTAACACTTTATTTGAATGTGGGTTCATAAGACTGTCATAATCATGACATGACACCTGTCATGAACATGAATG
>JAUZTA010000030.1:14921989-14932753 GCA_034780835.1 Ctenochaetus striatus
CTACACCAGCTCGGATGGTGTTAGAAGAAAATGCTGCTGGTTTACCTGTCGGTGCTGTCAGTGGAGGGCTTCCTCTGTGGAGGTCCAGGCTGGGGGGCCTTGGAGCCGTGAGACTCCCTCCTACAAAACAACATCCATACAACTGACTTCATGCTTTTCACTGAGACAAACCTGTGAAACTTTATGAAAGACAAACTCTTCCTTCCACAGCGGCTGACAGGTTAGTGAATGTTGTAATTAATCAGCTTTTATTTTGGTTTCATTCACCTTTCAGCTGTTAGCTTCTTTGCTGGGGGTGAGCTGCTTTTCTTTGAATCAGTGGACTCTCGCCTGCAGTCGGTAATGAGATTCTTTTAGGAAATGTGGACATATTGACAATGTTTATTCCTATATTTCGTTTTCAATTGCAATGTGCCTTTTCCGACAACATGGAACAGATTCCATTTTGGCGTGCTGGCTCTCAATCAAAAAGTAACCCTTCCTTTTCCTTAAAAAAGCAAAGTGTGCTTGTCAAATTTTAGAGGTGGTTGTGCAGTATCTTAAATCCTGGACAGAAGCGGCTCAAGCACCAAAGCTAATTTGGTGCAAAAACACTCTGAGTGAGATAAAAATACCTGTCAGATTTGGATTCAGTTGAATGACGTTTCACAGGTTGTCCAGGCTTCGAGTCACGGGAGTCCTTCCTGCAAAATAAAGGGGAAGAAGAGTTGTGACTTTGACAGCATGTTTAAGAAACACAGCACACAACTGGGACTCAAAGACGCCTAAAATCCAAGTGCGATGTACAGGATTTCATTTTCCTGTTCCTGCACACCTGTGTTTTTCTTTTTTGACATCCACACTGGGCTTTTTTGGAGGAGACGCTTTGGAGTCGGATGAATCGCTCCTGACAAAAAAGAAACATGAGTTTGATTCTCGAATGGTTTCAAAAAGGGCACGATCCTCATGCACTGAAAAGCGAGAGAAAGCCGTGAAGAAGCTCACACAAGCACCGTTCATCAGCTCAACAAGCATTTCACACCCATGACTCGCCAACCTGTCTCTCTTGGCTTCATCAGAGTGTTTTTTAGACGCTTTGCTATCCGATGAGTCTTTCCTGCAAAAAGAAAACAGTCTTTGTACTGACAAAACATCTCTGTCTCTTCTAACAGTGAGTGAACACTATCTTGAAGTCACAATTGAAATGTCCAATGATTCCTTAGTCATTTGTTGGGATATTTTAGTCAGAAGAGAATGAATCATAAACTTCTGTTACACTATTAAAGTGTTTAAGAAGCTTCACCTGAAATTCAAGACTCATCTGAATCTAAATCAGTCCCACATGTTGTTATTTGATTTCAACTTTTTAGCCATTTCAAAAGAAGATAATCATGATACCGCTCTTATAACAGCACAACACACACACTAACTGTCGTACGCTAATGTTAATATTTTGTGTAAAACAAATTAAAGTTTGGGGTCATCGATTCTTCAGAGACGACAAAGCTTTCTTTCAGGATCGATGAGAAACAGAAACATTTCCAGATGTCGCACCTGTCCTTCTTCGTGTGATCTGACGTCTTCTTCTGTGTTGGAGGTTTAGAGTCTGACGACTCCTTCCTGCTGTGGCAAACAACACAAGGATTCAATGCAGAGACGAAAACGCCAGACAAAACTATGGGTGACTTGTTTCCAAAATAACCAAAGGCGGTGACTACATGCAGTCTGAAATGAGGACTCATCTGATCCAGACCTTTCCTTCTTCCCGTCCAGTGAGGGACGCTTCACAGGAGGAGGAGGAGGGTGAAGGTGGAGAGGAAGAGGAGGAAGAGGAGCATTTGGGTCCGGAGGCTCTTTTCTAGATGAAAAAAACACCTTTGGGCTTTAATTACTGCTTAATCTCCATGATGAGAGTTGATATTAAAGTGCGGCGGGCATGCAGACCCTGACCTTGGTGGAGGAGGATGAAGGTGAAAAGGAAGAGGAGCGATAGGAGCGTTTGGGTCGGGTGGGACTTTCCTGATGTGAAAAACAAAACGTTTGCTCACACTTTTTTTTTTTGCATTGAACTCACTTAAAAACGGCTTCACAAACATGCACCAAAGCATGCCTGACCTCTCTTTCTTTACTTCCAGTGAGGGTCGCTTGGCCGGCGGCGGAGAGGCGGGTCGAGGAGCGTGAGGACGAGGACGTCGGGACGAAGAGTCTTTACTGTCCTTCCTGAACAAATGTCACAACAGATCGCACAGATCAGAGCGCTGCGACCCCAACAGTGCCACAACAACAGTGCGATGTGGCATGCAACTCAAGCTAAATGCAAAATTCCTTCAACAAAAAAAAAAAAAAAACACAAGTGACTGACCAATCACAGCATGCACCATGCACCGAGGGGGATCCTGTTCGGCCGTGAGCCCAGTTATAAAGCTGCAGGAACAAACATCAGTGCATGTGAGTAAATCACACTCAGCGTCATGCAGAATCAGCAGGAACATTTCAGTCTCTTCAGCTCAGGCACTGCAGGAGTCCTGACCTGTCTTTTTTCAGGTCCAAAGAGGGGCGTCTGATCAGGAGAGGGGGCCGAGGAGGTCGAGGAGGTCGAGGAGGAGAGGGGAACCGGGTGGGATACAGAATACTGCTGTCCAGCACTCCTCTCCTGAAATAAACAGTTCAATCTGAAGCTCTGCTGGATGTTTCTGATGTGAAATAAGCAGTTTTTTTTTTTTTGAACCCCTTTGCTCTCACCTTTCAAACATCGGTCTGTGAACATCAGCGGGTTTCTCTCTCTGGGGTTCACTCGGCGGTCCCTGTCGCTGCAGCGTGTTTGTCAGCCTCTCGTGTCTGTTTTCTTCTTTGTGTTTGTCCTTCTTTGTGTCGTCTGCGTAGCTGTGCGTCTTAGGCTCCTCGGGTTGTTTCTCCTTTTTGAATTCTTCCACATGTCTGGTCTTTTTCGGTTCTTCTAAAGGTCTTTCTTTCCTCTGTTCTGGCTTGTGTTTCTCACTCTGCAGGTCTTGCGCATGCTTTTGTTTCTTGTTATCTGTTTGTAGTTGCACATCCTCAGCAGGTCTTTGTTTCTTGGATTCTTCTGGAGTCTTCTCTTTTCGGATTTCTTGGGGATGTTTCCCGTTTTGGGGATCCTCATTGTTGGGGTCATCTGCTTGGCCCTTTTTGTTTCTGTGTTCATCGCCATGTGTTTCTTTTCGGTTTTTATCGGAGTGTTTTAAGTCAGGATCTGAGTCCTGTTTCGGTTTGACATCCAGTCTCCTGTGACTGACAGAAACAAAGGAAGTATCGGTCTCACATCTGTTCAAGAGCCAGCAAACATGGACCAATTTCACCTTGGTCAGGTTTAGTGTTGTAATGCTCCATTTGGACAGGATTAAAATTAAAATGATGCTACAAAAACCCATGATGAGCTTGCAGAGTAAATCAATCTTCACTCTTTCTTTTATCGTATGAGTTCAATGAGTTTCACAGGGACTGACAAACAGCAGGTAGCTGTAATTATGACAGAGATGGGGGGGTGAAAAATCACAGACAATCGTATGATTAAAATTACTGACAAGCACAGGTAACCAGCACCTCCCCTAGAGACATAAACCCAGTGTGAACCGGAGCCTAAGTAGAGAATTTTGTGCTTCATGCAAAAACACAACAAAGAATACTTTTCTAGCTTTCAACTCGACACTCGAGAAAACAGCCTCCTCCTCATAGTTACTGATGTATTTTCTCTCATAGAACAAAACTACATGTAAAAAGGACTTAAATGCACGACGCAAGCTTTCTGTGACCAGATGTCTCTCCGTTAAAACTGTAAACAAAAGATGCAGTTCGGTGACGTGAAGCAGCGTTGAATCGTTGGTTTTGTTTGTTTTACTGTTAAACAGCCTCCACCGGCTGACTCAGACATAAATGTTTACAGATGAACGGATTTATTTAAGTTTTATTCATGTTACATTTAGTCACATTTGATGTGATTTTCTTCCTCACTCTTTGACTGGCGTTTGCTCAGAAATTAGCAACAGGTGACAAAATGAAACACAGTCTCATCTTAAATAAAACTGCAGAATTCTGTGAGTCTAAATGTTGAAGGAAACATTTGTGATGATGCGAATACACAACTCAACCAAATATGCAACAAAGACATAGTAGTTTTCAGATATTTGTAATGTGGAAATGTTGTGTAGTTTAAGTTTAAATGAAAAAGTTGTAAAGTATTATATATTGTATAATACTGTACTGCATTGTATGTATTATATATTATAATATAAAAATTTATATCTCCTGATAGAAAGAAAGTGATAGATTGAGACTATTTCCTGATAAACTGTAAAATATGCATATTGATATTTACCAATAAATTGTTCATAGGTGCACATCTATTTTTATATATGCACTGTTCATATGTACTGATCTATATTCACTAATGCATCCATCCTATGTGCAAATCTATCTATACTTATACAGTGTTTAGATTTATATCTGCTTATTGATTTATTTATTGTGTCTATCCCTTTTTATAACATACTTATATATATATATGTAAATTATTCTTATCATCTTGCTTGTATTTGTGCTCTTACTCTTACTACCTTCACATCTCTTTTGTTTTATTTTCAATGGCGTTGTTGTTACAACAACTGAATCTCCCTTTATGAATTAACAACAAGTTCATTTTCCTTTCCCTCTTTGGCAGCTTTTGTGGCAAAGAAACAAACATATCCTTTATTATTCCGAACCAATAGTAATTCACTCTGGATATCTGCTTCAGCGTCATCGCAGGCCGACATTTTCTTTCATCTTTCCATCTCCAGAGCGCTTTCTGACAGAACTGTTGTTAGATCTTGGCTTTAGCTGTTTTTCCAAGTGTCATCACACATAAATGCCACGTGTGGTACATCATCACTGAGCATGACAAACATCTGGCTGTGCTTCCATCTTTGTTTCATGTAAATTTTAGGTGAACTCGGGTCACGTTTACACTCTGGGTCTGACAGCAGGTTGATGTTACAGTTGTGTTGATGCTGACCGTAACTTTATTTCATCACGTCTCTGCTTCTGTGTTAAAAAAAAATGTCACCTGTGAGGGAAACACTGACCTGCTCTGTGTCTCAGAGGGGGGGCTGCTTGGAGACGCTGCACTTTTGCTGGAGTCCAAACCGTTCTTCATTTCTGCTGGTTTGTCAGAGTGAGAATGGCCAGAGTCTGTTTGGAGGGTTTGAATGCATCATATTAGCAAGTCAGTCATTCCATGGATGTTTTTATTGCACAAACTACAATCTAACTGTGTGTAAAACGTGTATTACGCCAAGTACCCAGAAGTCTCTTCCAGTCTTTTATGAGGACTTTTGCCAAAGCAATGACTTCCTCATCTGTGCAGTGCTTCCTGATACTGTTCACAGACATGCCGATCCTCGTTTCCTAAAACACACACACATACAAATGCAAATCCTGAGCATTAATCTTGCACTTTTCTTATTGGTGATCACAGTTATTTTGATTATTTTTGCTCGTTCTTAATTCCTTACACACTGAAAACGATGATAAAACTGTACTTTTGTAAAAATTAAAGTTATATAAGTCTGTTAGAACACACTGAAACTTACCTGGAGAAGCTTTAGTGTCATACTGAAACCTTTCAGTTCCCTCAGCAGGTCTATGGCGCCTTCCTGTGCGCGCATGCACACACACACACACACACACACACACACCACATGAAATTTAGGCTTTTAATATGTCAGTCTTGAATGTGTTTATTTAGAAATGTGTGATGACAATTTAAAAAAACAGATCTGACAGTACAGGAGCTTGTCCAAAGGAAACCACAAAATGATAAGTAAGCAACTTTACTTTCACTTCTCTATTTTAAAAAATGCTTGAAAGCAATTTATGACGATCAGTATTAATTCTGAATAGACAGATATATATATAACAACAGTTATTAATCTGGGATATCTGAGAATGTTGGCTTCATTCAGATCACACGCTGGAAATCGGAGTTTTCAAGGTTTTTATTGACTCCAACTTTGGAGAAGAGCGCCACGGAGCAACGTCCTGTTTGCAGTCAGTCACAACGCGCGCGCGCACACACACACACACACACACACACACACACACACAGACGACCTTGGCCGCAGTCCGTCGTGTTTACTTTCTGTTGCATGAGTCACTGATAAATATGGACACTAGCAAAAGATTTGCAAAAAGCTGTCAACAAAACTCGACCCATATGGCGACCGAAGCGTCCTGCGAGCGAATTATGTGCAAAACTGCACCAAACACCTGTTGATACTGTTTCAGCGCAGTCAGCCGTCGTGGTACAAACGCAAAAAAAGATTCATAATGTACCGATTACGACAGAAATCAAAGTTAACTTCAACCTAAAGCGTTTCATATTTCAGAAGAGACATTCACGGGCCTTTTGCGCAGCACGAGGTGGCAGCACAACGCGCCACCTGTGGGTGTCAACATTCAGCCTCACCGTGTTATTTCTAGACACCATCTTGTCCAGTTTTTTTGCAATCCGAATGAGATCTTCCTCTCGCGTCATCGCTGCATTTACTCGACTAAAAATCGAGTCGAAAGGGGTCGAATAGAAACTTGCGAAAACCCGTGAAATGGGGTTTAAAAAAACACAAAGTTTAAATCCGCTGCAGGTCGGACTTTACGCACGGCGTGCTCCATTCAGCCCAGAGGCGTGTCCTGCTGCGGGACCCCAGCTGACCAGCACGACACATGACAACAACTAAATATAGACGCTGAAGCAGACACACGGGACAGCACAATATGTAATTCACAAGGTGATTCATGTAAAGTTTAGTTCAAAGTGTCAGATTCTTTACTTCAGTGTTGGTGCGTTTAAAGCAGCGGATCAGCTACTGCAGCTTCAGTTTTTTTTTTTTAAATCTTATCTGCTTCATATTTCCTCTTTCAAATTCCTCCGTGTTCCGGCCTGCTTAATAACACCAGTTATTTGCACACCAGTCCCCGCTGCAACCCGACACTGGATCACAGTTTACTACACGGTTACAACCTCACACACTGCAGCACTACACTGCACAGATTTTTTTTTATTATTTTTATAGACGTTCGTGTGTTTAGTCGGTGTGCAGATGTGGAGGAACACCTGGCGGGATTTTTCATTCTATTTCCGTTTACAAAGGAAAGTTTATGTGGTGAAATTCTGTTCCCGGATTTGTTTATACGTGTTTACCACCAGAGGGCGCTGCGATGCAAGTCTGTAACTCCACACAACAGGCCAAAACCGAGCGTGAGAATCGAAACTATATGAGAGAACTCACTCAAGATTTCATTTTGCGCTAAAAGAAAAAAAAACCCACTGACCTTGCACCAACCATCATGTTTACTTGTTTACTTCTGTTTTCTACTTAATTCTGGCCGGTTTGCAGCAATGCAGAGGTTCTTAAGTCATCACACTGCTTTTGAGCACCCTCTGAAATTTCATAATGATTAAGTTTTTATGTACACAAATATATATTTAGAGAGAGAGAGAGAGAGTATTTTCTTCCCTTTTCTAAGGAACCAGTTTGGGGAAACTTAAATTGTGAGAGTTTGTGACCACAGAGGCTGTTTTCCAGGATGTATAGAAGTGATGCGAAACTTTTCTAATATTGAACTGGAATGATACCATTAAAATGTCTTGATCCTGTAATTGCCCCCGTCTGCGCTGCTCACATCTTCCCTTCGAGCCTTGTGGTGCATGCAGTGAGTTAGCTGAGGTCAGTTACACAAACACTGACAGAATGAAATTACTTGCGTTTACTCGAGCACGTGCTTTCCACACGCTCCTCGGTATATACCCTTGTAAGAATGTGTTTATATATCAACCCTGACAACTTCTTGGAAGCGTTCACTTACAGACTGTTTTCATAGAAAATCTCTTCCAGGGGAAACACACACTCCCCTAGCTGAAAGGCATGAAAGCTTTCTCCCACAGTCCACCGGGACCCGAGCCCCGCTGCACCTCAGATCTGTGAGACGTCCCTGCTGCTGGAAGGCTGTGGGAATGGAGACAAAGGAGATGCAAGTTGCAGCAGTTTGCTTTTTGAAGTGAGATCAAATATCAGCAAGGATGACTTGATGTTTTAATTGGTTTAGTATTGTCTGTCTAGAAATGTGCTCATACCCAACATTTTATACGGACAGAGTTTATGTAGACAGCAATGCTCTTTAACATAATTCATCGTATCATCGGAGAGCAGTATTGGCTTGAAAAGTCAGATGTCTGCCATGACGGTGAAGTGTAAGTGTTTGCACTTTTTTTTTATACAACTGTACTCAAATTTAAAAGCTTAAAATATGATCCAATATGTCATGAATCAAACTGTGACAGTGTTGTTTGTGTAGCAGGGATTTAGAGATAACTGTGTTAATGACGGCAGGAGAAAGTAGAGTCTCAAAGCTTGTCTTGAGGAAAGAGTATTATCTCTTTACGCTGCTCTTACACAACAGGCTGAGCGTATATCCCGTCCCTGCGTCCGTCGCCTGAAGGCAGCAGCGTGTCTGACAGGTAGAGTAAGTGTCGGCCAACGCCAGAAGTGGGACAGGTCACCGTGAGGTAAGAGAGGAAGCAGGCCAAGAGGAAGAACCAGTGATCAAGATCAACCGGCAGCATCCTCTAACTCTGTGGACTAAAGCCTCCAGCCCGGGGGCTGAGGAAGAGCTGCCCCCCTTCTGCGGCTTTCTGACCCTTTTCCCAGACGCTCAGACTAAATAAACCGTCTGATCTCGTCATTCTTAAGAGCTCTGTAGTACAACTTGTACTACCAGCCTTGTTCTTAAAACTCCAGTAAAATTAATTAATGAAATATTAAGATTATCTAATTTTTCCTCCATTTACAAAGATCACAAAAGGAACAACGATGAAATGAAGCAAAGCACTTTTACCTGAGTACTGTAATGAATTTAACTGAACTAAGTGTTCACATTTTATGCTACTTCTTCACACTTTACAGGCAAATATTGCATTTCTACTGTTTATTTTTAAATATATTTATTATTTTATTGTAATTTTTACTCAACCGAAGTAATTTGTTAAATAACAGTTTTACATAGAAAAACATTTGATGATGCTCTTAAAATATTTGATGTGGAATAAATGATTAAGTAGTGGGTCAGTGTTAGAGTTTGTTTGCTGAAACCAGCTGCCTGCTTCTTAATAGCAGCATATATAAGAATGGTGGAAGTGAACCCAGGCAGAAAGTTTTGCAGCACTAAGGTCAAAAAAGGAGCTGAAAGACGCTAAAACTTTCTGTTGAGCTAAGAGAAACAGGAGAGCTGCAATTCCTTTCACATTACACTGCAATTTGATTCTAGTATTGATTGATGCAACTTTTTAAACATGTATCTACTAACAAGAATGGACCTCAACTTTTGAAAATTTGAACTTGACTTTTACTGTAGCAACACTTCTGCTATGCAAAAGGAGAACATACAGAGAAGAAATCTTCCACATGAAGGAAGACAGTCATTTGTTGAGACTGCTAGGATGAGCATTTCACTAAAAAGGTTAAGCCTCTTATGTTTTGTGCAGTTGGAGAGTCTCCCCTCACTCCAGATTCCCTCAGGCTCTTACATAACTGCATTCCCATACAGTGGACCAAAGTACCCTGAGCGTCTGCTGCTGAATTTCAGAGTCTATCATTAGCCTTTTGGCTCTGACCACATCAAATCCCATCTTGTCTTCGCTTGCTTTCTGAGCAGTCAGAGGAAAGTGGTCCTGCACCCCTCACTCTACTGCACATCCTGAAGAGTCAACACAGATACAACAGGGAGCATCCACCGGTCCTGCTTCCTGAATGTGCACCTCGCCTGGCGCTGGTGTCTCTGCCAGTCTACCAGAGACGCCAGGCCCGGTGCAATTATGTCAATTTTTGGATGACATCAGACCAGAAAATGAATGATTTCATTTAGCTGTCAATTTTTTATTTCTTTTAAAAAATCTTTTGGGGCAGAGGATCTGGTGCAGGACACACAATCTGTAATAGAGCACGCCAAAACAGAGTGGGAGAACTGTTTAGACGTTCACATCTGCAGCTGGCTGGAAGGTAATCCCGGCCTGGTGGGGCTGGTTTGTCTGCTAATAATGACCACTGTTCGGCGCTGGCACTCGCAAAAAGTAGGCTGAACCTCCCGGAGAGGTTGGACCACCCAAAGACTTTAAGAACATCCCTGTATCTTCAGCTGTCTCTTAAGTCTCTATTTACCGCCACACACACATAGGCACACGCCAAATCTGCCATAACCAAAACAGTTTTGGTGGTGCCACAATTTTAGGCTCCCCTTGACCAAAATAACTGGTGGTGCCACAGTTAGACACACTCCAACCAAAATAACTAAATGACAAACCAAAGCAAATATGAATTATGCACCAAGCAAGAGATGTTTAACTCCACTCCTGACTGCAAGAGGAGCCTTCAGTGTGTGTCATCCAGACTGCAGGAGAAACGAGACAGAGACAAAGATTCGTCTCTGTTGCAGCACAGTGAACACCCCAAAGATGCCTTTAAATGCAGAGAAAAAAAAAAAAAAAGCTGGAAAGGGATATGTGAAATATGTAGTATAACTTATCCACAACCGTCAATTACACACTGGCACACTGGACAGACACTGAGTCATTTGTGTAGTGTGTCTGCAAAAAGATCCTGTGGTTCATCCCAAGGCTGCGATTTGATCTCTGAGCTCTCTACGATTGTGCTTGAGCTTCAGATTTATGCTGACAAACAAGTGCAAAAACCCCTTTGGTTGGCCTGAGACAGAACGAAGAGA
>JAUZTA010000030.1:14998701-15008770 GCA_034780835.1 Ctenochaetus striatus
GTATTTAGATGAGTGTGTGTGTGTGTGTGTGTGTGTGTGTGTGTGTGTGTGTGTGTGTGTGTGTGTGTGTGTGGTGTAGGCTAAGGCGGTTTTTTATTAAAACAAATGAAATGCTAATACATAACAAGGTTAATTAGGCGTTTAATAGTTCGATTTGATATTGATTAAAATTCACATTTTGTGTGTAAGTGGGACAAGACTGCCTTTCGGTTTCTCTTCCCACTCTCGACACACACACACACACACACACACACACTCACTCAGAGTCTGTCTCTTGCTCTCTCTCTCTTTCACACATACACAAGCTCGCGCACGTACGCACGTACACGTACGCACACACACACATCTACCTCTAGGGGGCTTGTAGGGGAAAAAAAAGGCAGGAAGTACCAGTGAGAAGGCATACTTGATCACATGTACAAACATCGGAACACGATTTAACATTCTGCCTGACACACCCCCCTAATGCACGGAGAGTAGAGAGCTTTTGCAGACTAGAAGCTGTCCACATAATTTCACAGCCACATCATACCACACGAGGTTAATGTGATTTCCCACATCAGTGCGAGCTCGCAAAGTGGATAACGTTTTTTATTTCAGTCTGACTACTGCGATGCATGAGAAGTGGAAGCACGCACACGAGGACTCATGTTAAAAAATGCGTGTTTGAGGGTGTCTAGACTATGTTTTAATGTTGAAGGTACATTTTTATTTTTTTTTAATGCGGGTGTTTCCATTTTGAAACCCAGCTTCGCAGTGGAGATAGAGTACAACAGCAGGGGTGGGAAAAAAAAAACTCTTCCAAGTTAAGAAGAGAGTTTTAGTTGCTTTTAGAAAGACAAGAGAGTCTTCCATCCCAGAGACCAGACACAGGGCCAGTTGTGCAGAAACAGATTTAATGTAGCTTCCTCTCCCCGCCTGACTTAATTTTTCTGCTCTGGCTGTTGGGAAAAGCTGTAGCAGACTTTATAGGATCCGGGGGAGAGGACGCGCAAACACATGCGCCACCTGCTGGACAAAAAGATAGACTCAACTTACAAGGACTCGCTCTTGGCCAAAGTCATTTCTACCTCTCATGTGTTGGTGATGTTTTTCGAATTCACACAGTCCTTGTTCACAATTGCTACACGGTCACGAAACAATCATGTTTTTACAAAGTACAAGATGATTTCTTAAAATGTACAATATTGTAAACACACTATCCTATTTTACCCATTTTGGTGCACATGAATGCAGCGCAAAGCTCTGCGAAGGTGGGATTGTGTTAAAAAAAAGCACAGTCAGTGTGTACTACAAATATAATTACAGTATTATTATTCAGAAATTTTTACAGAACTTCCTCAGTCTTAGAATTCAAATTGATTTAAAAATGTTCTATAAGCATAAATACGTAGTTCATGTTAATATTTACCCATCCACTGCACACACACACACACACACACACAGACCCAAAAAGCCCTTGCCTCTCTTAGGCATTGCGATTGTCGGGTTTCATTATATTTGACTGCACATCAAGGGAAATGTGCTGTGTGTTCTCTGTATCTTTGTTTCAGACTTAAAGGGTACACATGAGGCAAGTCTTTTGTTATCATCTTTTCCATTACATTTTCACTAAATATAAAAGAAGAAAAACAACACTTTTAGTTCTTACAATTTAAAATGAACAACAAGAACAACCCACATCTTATGCTTTCAGTTAATCCATTCCCACAGAGAAGACAAAAACAAGATCTATAGGTAAAGGAGTCACTTTATTGTTTATAATGAACAGACCTGTGTGGACCTACAGACCTTCATCAGCTTGTCCTTGATTATTTATTTATTTAAAAACAATATGGAGGAAATACACACCAAAAAACAACTAAATAAACTGATACATTTCAGGAAAATGTACTGGCTTTATGTAAGGCTTTATTGTAATCTTTGTCATTATCACAACACTCTGGTTTGATGTCTTCAGAAAAACCCAACATTCATCCCCTTTCAGTTGTCCTCATACTGATTTTTATGAGGTGGTGGTGCAACCTTACAGTATCTTCAGCACTTGAATATAGTTCCTGTCTCTCCACTGCTTTCTTACAGAGGCAGAGAATTTAGGCCAAGTGAGATGGATGTTGCCAAGACTCCCCTGGTGTACAGGTGCTTAAAAAGCAACCAGATTTGTCCTTTTATTTGAGCGTTTTCAATTTACAAATCCATCATTTCATCCTCCACAGTTTTTCCACTGCTTCCGAAATATCTCTCTTGTACTCCAAGAGTACTGGAGTAACGTTAAGGAAAACATAAAAAACAGCATTTTTAAAGGTATATTGCAAGATTCAGGCTATTCTAAGCATAATTCTTCCAAAGAAATTATAAACTTAGAAGTTTCCCTTACTTCAGCCACCTACCGTAACACTTAAGGTTTGATTTTTAAACCCGATGAGTCACAGTGAGTCACCACAGTGATTAGGAAAGGATACGAGTCGAACTGGAAGTCTGCCCCCACAGCGGCTGACATCATGGCCTGCAGATTCCTCTCCTCCAGGTCTCCAAAGCAGTAGCCATTGGCCTTGTCCACAGCGCGCAAGACCTGAATCATGCTCTCTTTGTCCTCAAGACAGAAAAGAGAAGTATTCAGTCGGGGGGGCTTTCCCTGTAGAAATTCACTAAAACTCCCTGATGACTAAACATTCGCTGAAAAAAAAAGCTTTCTCCCGGGGCTTGATTATGTGCTATTTAAAGAACTGTTTTTTCTTGTTTCTGCATCAATCTAAAATTAAAGAAGTGATCATATCACAAGACAGCGTTTGAATTCATGTTTCATATGTCCTCATTCTCTTTTCCTGTTTTTTTTGTACCGGTCAAATCTGCTTCACAAACATACAACAGACAGACTTCCCCCATGCACCTTCTTGGAAATGTGGTCATGTAGTCTGTTCAGCCTTTGTCAGCGTTCATCAAAATGTGGTATTTTAAGATAAGTTACACATGCATATAGAGACAGAAAACCCCAAACTTCCCCAAATGTTCAAGATTTTAGCATCTTGTCTTTCTCGCGGTCAAACATGTTGTTGTTCTTTTTAAAAATAAATAAATAAATTAGCTGTGTTAAGTATCATTTGTGACCAAGGTAACCAGCAGGGGAGAAAACAGGCTGCGTTTTCACCACAATGGAAACGAGAGCCCCAACCTGACATTTATATAAATTATTAGTGGTCCCATATGCGGTGATGGCACAGTGGTCTAGACTCCTGTCTCTGGATACACACACAGGTTCACATCAGTCTCCATAAAGAAATAATGTCAGGGAACTAATACTGTGTGCAGACAGCCCACTCTATTTTAACAGTCCAATCCATCTGAAGAAAAATTGATCCAGTATTCAATTTCAAATGCTGAGAATGATTTATGATTTACCTGCTATAGAGATGAAATGTGTGGTGAGTTTAGAAAGTCTTGAAAGGGAGTCATTTTATTATAGGTGAATTAATGCAGGAGTTAAACATGTTCAGGGCAGTTTTATTGTGTGCTCTGTGGGTATGAGGCGTGTTCACAACCCCTCAACGAAAAATATAATGAAGGAATTCTTTTAAAATGTATATTTATCTGTACTGATTCATCATTGGACAATAATAGAAATAGATTTTTTTCAACTATCTACTGGTAATTGGCCATTGATAAAGCTAATAATATGAAGCCAAATTGTTTTTGCTCTCTTAGCAAGTGTAGCATTTAAATACTCCAATACAACAGGTGGCAGTATGCATCTTTAAAGTGGGTTTGGGATCTGAAATTAAACAGAGAGGGAAAAATGGAGAATAACTAGCTGCTCTCTTGCCATGCTCATAACATCTAACCGCTGCACCTGAGTAGAGCCACACAATGTAGACTCCAGAGCCTTACATGTCGTGACTGCTGTGGATGTATTTCTTCAATTTCAGAGGAAAACAAAGTGACTGTAACATGCAATGGATGGAGTTTTCTAAGGTTTCTAGAGGAGGGAAGGAAAGGAGATTTGCATTGGTCAGAGTTCTGAAATGAAGCCTTCAGGGCCTCATGTCTGTATATGACAGAGCAATGTTTGATAGAGCTGTTAAGGCAACACTCAGACTGTAGCTTCTGGATTGAGCTTGAAAAAGACGACACTTGGAAGTTAGTCACAAACAATAACTTGTGTAAAAACAACAAGAACACATTATCAGCCTGGTCTGGATTCACTCTTCATTGCTGTATAAACTTAATATTCATCACCTGAATTGTTATTATTATCTCATATAGTATTGCACAGAATAAAGATAGTATTATTATAATAGTACCTTACTTCTGTACTATATTGATTTTGTTAATGTAGTTTATGATATATGTATTATGTAATTATAATGTTATACTATGATATTAAGAATGTTTCTTTGTTTCATCTGTCACTCCTTTCTACACTCACCTGGGCCAAATCCCACTGAACATTAACACACCTGTCATAGTAACATATAAACATATACAAACACACCCAAACACTTAACCCACACATACCATTCCTAATCTAATCTCTAAATCTAAACTCGTATCTACTCTTAACTACTCTTATCATATGATAACACACATCACTATAACTGCTTTATGCGATTGTCAGTATGTCTGTCAATCATATTTATCTTAGTTATCTTGCGTGACCCTCTCCTTTGTCCAGCATTGTGTAAAATAAAGAATAGAGAGTCTCTACTGTCATTCTTTATGAAGCAGCAAACTGTGATACCTGCACATTGAGCGGCACAAAGGAGACAAGGCTGTAATCTTGAATAACCTCTGCCAACTTTTCATTTAGATGGCGGAATTTTTTAAAGAAGGGGTCTGCAGCCAGGTGATCCAGGAGGTAGGTCAGGTCCATGACCTCTGTGTAGAAGTCAAGGTTGAAGGCTGTGCAAAAATACAGACAGGAAAAACTGTCGTAAAATGTAACAATGTATTAAAATTTCTACTGTACGCGTTAACAGGGTAGACTCCCCTGTGGTTAAGTTAGTTTTGAGTGAGGTGAGGGTCAGGTTATCAACCCGTAACTTACCCAGTTTGCCGTACTGCTCAATCAGATCCATCTTGGAGAGGACGTTGACGTGGGGAAGCTCCACATGCAGCATGGTGGACAGAGAGGTACAGAGCACAGAGATGAACTTGGCTGGGTCAGCACAGTAATGGGAGTCCACGAGGTGCACCGCTGTCAGCTTTAAGAAGTGAGAAAGTGTGGCAGAACGACAGCCGTTAAACATTAATGCAAAGTGAGATCATTTCAACATGTTTCTCCTGTACATACACAAAGTATGGATAAAGGGGTTATAATGTTTTTTTTCCCATCCATTGGTGACTAAGAAGCTCACCCTGAAATTCCACTTGGCCAGCTGGGAGAATATATTCTTCACTGAACTCTGGTGGGTGTAGAGCTCCACTTGTCCAGGACAGTCAAACAAGAAATAATAGTCACTGTACTGTTTGAGCTTGTTCTCCAGCCAGTCCAGATTTGCTTCCACATACTCCATACAGTACAGGAGCCCGCCGTTTGGCCCGAGCTTCAAGCCGTCCATCACATCGTCCAGAGTGACCAGCTCAGAGATATCCACCGCACAGGAGTACGGCAGTCCCTCATTGGCGGGGTCCATGTTCACCACAACCACCTTGCGTCCCAGGTGAGTCAAAAACTCCTGCATTCCTCGACAGTAGGTTGTTTTCCCTGAGCCTGGGGGCCCGATGACCACTTGGCCGAAGCGGAGAGAGGGTGCCGCTCCTTTCTTACTGGACATGATTTCAGTGTCAAAGGGACTTGGGAGCAGTGCAGGTTCACGTTAGATGGGACTACGAGATCCGAGGGGCCACATGTGTTTTCCTGTGCAACATCCAGGTTTTTTTTTACCTGGCAAAATCACATCATTCACCATCACACATTAGCAAGAAACAAGCTCATTATCATCCTTTTTTAATATGAACTACCGAAGTAACAACTCACCTCATTATCATAAATTAACTCCAGCAACGGAAGCTAACTAAGAAATGGCATCTTATACTTAAGGAAATTTGGTAAATTAAAAGTTCGCGTTTAGGGTTAGGAGGAAAAGCATACGTGACTGACACCAGAAAACATTACAATTTATGTTGTGACATGAAGCTTGTTGTTCGTAAACGCACCTATTACTGATGGATAGTGAATACTCTTCCACCACCGTTTTGTTTGCATGGGCACAGCCGTTGCTAACTAGCGAGCTAAGCTAGCTAAGCGCATCCGGGTTACGTGAGCGAGATGTCAAAATAAAAGCAGCGTTTTTTCAATTAAAAAGTGTATTGGACTGGCATCAGATCCCAACGCTTCTGTGATATTACCTCATACTCAACACCAGCCATATATTACACTATCAATACGTTTTATAAACATGTGAGGCATTTACACTGGAGAACAATTTTGTGCGATAATAAGTCTGCAATAACACAGACATATTTAAGAGTTAAAAAATAAAGGCACAACACATGTAAAATGAAGGATTTGAAAAAATGTTTTAATGACACAGTTAGACAAAAACATGAATAAAAATGTTATAAAACATTAATAATTTCATTAAGGTCATCTTTGTGGTCCACTGCTGCCACCTGGCTGCCAGCCTCTGTACTTCATACTAGTGTTTGGTTGACGTCTCAGCAAGGTGTCACCTCCATCTATGTCTTTGGGTTTATCATATACTGTAGATATATGAAAATCTGTCCTTGCCTTTTTTACAGGATGTAAGATCAATTTTTCTCCATGATACCTGTAGAAACGAAACATAATAACATCAGGAGCGCTCTGAACCACACTGTCAACGCATTTGAAACAAGCAAGCAATCATGTTTTGTTTATTTTCTTTTCTTTTCTTTTCTTTTTTTGTCATACATACCCAAAGCCTCTCTTGCATTTGGGATGCTGGCCCTCATTCTCAAGAGCTTCCGAAATCCCAATCTGACTGTGTCCTAACCCTTCACCATCCTTCCAGCCCTGCTTTTCCATCACACGACGACCAAAGCCCTAAAAAAAATTAAAAAAAAATAAAAACATTAGAAATTTGCTTGTTCAAGATATGGTGCAAAAAGTTAAAGGTTTATGAAATGTTTCATTTTTACCTTAGTGAACCTCTCAAAGCTGCCAATAGACTGACTGTGGCCAGATCTATTTTCGAGACCGTCCCTCAGCCTTTTCTCATACCGCATTCGCACGTAGTCACGGGCATCCATATCACCTCCATCTGCGAGAGGAAGAGCAAGGTTATAGAAAAATCTGACTGCATGAGTATTTCAGTTTGGCTACTGTTGTCAATTGAGGTGGTCACAGAAATACCTTTATCATAGTAAACGCTCATGTCAACGTCCCAGTCATCGGCCGTTTGTTCATCAAAATCTAAAAATAAAGACAAAGAAATTTAAAGGTAACTACTGTATCATAAAGCAAACTACATTTTATTTAAAGCAGCAGTGACAAAATATCTTATCAACACGTTTTGAACTAATTTAGATTTTAACAGATTTCACACAGTCAGTAGCAATTACCTTTCAAAGTCTATTGGTAGATTTTTGCAAAGTGGAAATAAATTTTGTGGTTAACATCAATCCTGATAACTGAAGATGTGATTTTTTTCCACATATACATGTAACATAATTTATGAGCTTCTTGTAAATGTGAGAAATTGTATGAATTTTAAAAATATACCTCCTTCTTCCTCTTGCCAGTATTGGGCATCAGTGTAGAATACCAGGCCTGAGCCCCCCTTCTCCCACTTTAACTCGATCTCCTCTTCATACAGCCTCTCTTTGCTGCGCTCCTGGCTCGTTACATCCTCATGCAAAGCCTCGTGGCGCTCCCACTCCTCACAGAGGTCATCATCCTACAACCAACATGAATAATAGTTGACAAACCATAGTTATGACAATTCAGATGATCCTATAATAGAGCATACAGATGCTAACAGTAACAATGTATTTATAATAGACATACTTCTAATCATTAATACATTTTACTCACATCATCTGCATTTGACTGTGTCTCCTCCTCTTCACCTTGTGGTTCGTCACCCTCTGTTGTTTCTGTGTGATCGGCTAGCTGCCTCTTTCCTGAGAATGGAGCTGTGAACTTGCCCGGTCCTGCTATTTCATGTCCAGAAGCTGTTAACACAGTTTCTTCCGTGGCTGGAAGCGTCATAGTGTCCTGATACTGAAAAGGTACGTTTCCATAACGGCGATTGGAACCGGTCTTGGGGAAAGTTAGTCCCAATTTCCTGATGAGGCGCGGAGGTAGTCGGCATGATTGGATGAGCTGCAGGAACACTTTCACCGATGTGCCCACATTCCCGTTCTGCATCAGAGCGGGAGGATTCAGCTCAGATAAGCTTTTGAGGTCAGTCTCTGTAAAACACTCTGTCAAGGACACTCTGTGCCGCTGCTCATGCTTCGTTTTATATGGAAATGATCCATCATCTGAAAGAAAAAAACATAAAAACAGTGATAAACATCTTATCATTTAAACAAAACAAAACACAACATATTCCCCTTCTTTGTATGAAGCTCCATAGCCCTGATCCCTTTTCACCACCATCATACTAATCTATAGTGCAGGTTATACGTTTTAGTTTAACATTATTAAGTATGAAGTAAATTGAGATTTCTCTTTTTTAATTTATGTTTTATTTTAAATACTTGAAAAAGCTTAATGCAGGACCACAGTGTAGGCAGTCATAAATCGTCTGTTACAGGCTGAGCTGCTTCATCACATCGGCGGTGAAACACGTTAAATTCAGATTATGAGTAGTGATCTCTATGTCCCCCATTTCACGTTTGACCGTAAACACAACCTTAACATCCCACTAACCTTTGTCATGAGAAACTTTTATTCTTCTGATAACACATCGTCTGGCCAGCCAGCTCCCCTTCGAGTCAATCCAGTGATTTCCCGCATACATCTTGATGAATCTCTCAGCATCTTTACCACAAACTGAGACGACACAACAGCAGGACTGCTTCTCTTTTGTGGCTCGGTGAGTCTCCGAGGGTTTGGAGTCGCCTTCCTCGCCGTCATCCGTTGCTGTGTTTTCGGGGCCTTCGGGTTCCCTGAGAACCTCCGGTCGGTGTCGGTAGTGAAAACAGTGAAAACCACCGCTTTCTATGAACTGACTGAAATAATTTCTCAGGTCCGCTGAACGAAATGCTACAGGAATGTTGCTAATAGCAAAATAAACCGGAGGAACTCTGTCAGCCTCCGCCATGATTGTTTTTTTTTTTTTTCTTGGACGTCAAACGTCTTGGAACGCAATCCGGATATGACGTCAGAATCTGCTTCCGGAGCTATTATGCAACATGTTCTGTAGTATTTTTAATCGTTTATTGATATTTTTTCTTTTCGTCTTTGTAACATTTCTTGATACACTAAAATTTGTGCCTTAGGAGTATTTATATAGTTTGATTTAGATCTGACTTATGTGCTGTAACTACTTAAACCGTAACTTTTGTGCGAATTTAACTTTTTTTTAATTAAAAAACAAAAACAACAACAAAAAAACAACATTGTCATTTTTGTTTAAGGGTTGTTGCATGTATTTCACATTATCCTGCTAATTTCACTATTGTTAATACTAGCAGTGGTAGTAGCTATCAGCAATTGTCTACAATTTAAAACTAAAAAAAGGAAGTTACCCTGACAGTATAAGTGCTAAAATAAGGCAAGTTTACTTAAAATGATAAACTTTAGAGTAATAGAGACACAACACCAAAAATGGACACATGGTTGTAAAGTTAGACTAAATAAACCCGGTGAACAGAATTAACAGAATCAAGGTTTAACCCAGTTTACTGTAACAGGAATTTTTGCCTTTATTTGTCTCTAATTTGAATCGTTTGTGTTTTTCCTTCATACTTAGCAACAAAAAGAACAAATACAAGTTAACAATTATACAAGAAAAAGCTAATAAAAGATATGTTCTCTACATACTGAAAGAAACTAGGTTTTTTCCATGCTTGGTGTATCTTTACTAACAAGATGTCATCTCTTGTATCAAACCACATATCTTCAATTATCTCAATTTCACTT
>JAUZTA010000030.1:15045346-15058947 GCA_034780835.1 Ctenochaetus striatus
GCTTGTTGCAGCTTCCCTTTTGCAGCCTGTAAATGGCTGTTGCACAGCAACTCTTAACCATTTCAGCTGTGTTTGCGGCTGCTGTCCACTTCGGAGTGACTGTTGCCACTTCCCAGTACTGTGTGCTAACACATTAATTGACACATTATCAATTTAGCACAATTTTTAATGGTTTCAAACAAGTTTCAAACACTCTATAAGACATCACACTGGGCAAAATATTTAAGTGCAAAATCTTGTTGGGAATTTCTTACTGTATGAAGAAATTGTAGAACATCAATCAAGTTTTGGTAATGACGCTCATCAAACATTTTCCTCATCAGCTAAATGATAAGCTGTTAAAGCTGTGTTTTAAAACAGTCCATTCAATCAATCCATTCATTCATTCCTCCACAGCACTGAATGTATTCTTCAGGTCCAGCATGCTCTGACACTTGGCAGTAATTTCAGTGTGTGTTGGAAGAAAGACTTGAAATAGTCACTGAGATGAAATTACATTCTATTTTAAAGAAAGACTGGAATGGCTTGATACTCATCAGGTTTTGTTTATCTTTTCCTGCAGCCATTTCAACGTGACCATGTTGTTGTCAGTCGACTGCTCTGGTATAAGAACAATTTGATCGGGTTTCAGGTTGAACAAGGCTAGCTGACAGCATTTTGTTTTATGTAGTTATATTTGTGTTTCTGTCAACACTTGAAATGCGTTCATGGTCACTATCTGTACTGGGCAAGATGTCAGCCTTACACACACACTTTTATTGTAGATGTAGAGTTAAAAATCTTCTTTGTGAACTCTTCTCTCACCACCTTTTTTTCAGCTCTAACTGCCTGAGTGTTTTTGTCTTTTGTAACAGTTGATGAGTGGTGGAGTTGGTCAGTACCCATCTCTGTACTCAACGCCCACCCACTCAGAGTCAGGCAAGTGGGACGCTCTGGTCAAAGCCAGTGAGAGTCTGCTTAAGGAAAAGGAGCTTATCATTGAGAGGCAAGTGTTTCTTATGATTTCCAGGCTTATGTGAGGACACTGGGGAGGGACTCTTTGTTTACTGTTTGCTTATCTTACCTGAATGCTTTGTGGTACAGTTCATCTTGGCTTAATAGTGTGGTGATGCAAAACACAGTCTTTTTGTCTTAACTGGACATTAAAAGTGTTGACAAAATGTAGTGTATTAGTATTTATGTGCGTCTCCTAACCCCAGTGGCTGTACAGTGCTTTTAACTGATGGTTTCTCCACTATTTTGCCAGTTTATCGTTGTTCTTGTTTTGGTTCTTAACACTGGATCTTGTCATAATGCAGACAAAAGCAGCATATGGCCCAGCTGGAGCAGCGGCTGAGGGAAAGTGAGATGCAAGTCCATGGTGCTCTCCTGGGCCGAGGAGCTTCTTATGGAGATATGTTCATGCTGCGGTTACAGGTTGGGATAAACATGAGTTAGCTCCCACCAAGAACTCTTACACTGTCATTATCCTTACAAACTATTCAACCTCAAGAGCCTGCATTGAGACCTTTGTATCACATGTTGCCTTTTATAGGAGGCTCAGAGGGAGAACGCGTTCCTGAGGGCGCAGTTTACCGAGCGCGCCGACTGTGCTGCCCTGGAAAAGGCAGAAGCAGAGCGTAGACTGGGGGCAGTTGAGGCCGAGACACGGCGACTAACTGAAAGCCTGAAAGAGACCTGTGAGAGACATGCTGAGGAGATGAAGAAACAGGAAGAGAGGGTTTGTGCTTGCCTAACACATCCTCCTGACATACAGTTTTTTGAATAAGTAAAGTAACATGAAAAAATCAATGGCATTTAGAAGTTTAAATTATGTCTGTGTTCACAAACAGTTCATTTTGCTCTTTCAGTAGAAGTGATCAATGAGGAACTACATTAGATTTCTTTATCTTGTTCATGTTTTTAATGAAGATAAGCTGTTACAACCTTGTCAGACTTCCTGCCACAGCAGTTCCAGACAGCTATTATAGAAACAAAACACTGTACTGGAAGCTTTTATCTCCCCACAGCAACTGAGATCTGTTGATTAAAAACCACTTTGGCTGGTAACATAAATAGATGGTACATGTTGCGTATAACTCCAGGGTTACAGGTTCACTCGTTCATTTACATAAAGACAGATAAAAAGAAGATGTGGAAACAGTATCTCTGAGCCTGACATGATGTCTGTCACATGTTCTTGCCTTGAGTTGTCTTACTTGCTGTGAGTTGTGAATGGTTGTAGCACCTTTTTATGCGTTACTTATTGTTCATCTTTTCCCTCTTACACATTTGCCATTTGTGCAGATTCGCAGTAGAGACAAGCACATCAACAACCTGAAGAAGAAGTGTCAGAAGGAGTCTGAGCTGAAGAGAGAGAACCAGCAGCGTATTGAGACTCTAGAGCGTTACCTAGCGGACCTGCCCACCTTGGAGGACTACCAGAGCCAGAACAAGCAGGTAATGAGCCTTTCATTCATTCTTACTAGATTTGCTCTAAATTTTGTTACCTGGGTAAATTAACAAACCTGGCCGTGTTTTTTGTAATTTTTATTAGCTTCTAGAGGCTGAAGAGAAGGTGGCTCAGATGCAAGAGAAAGTACGAGAGTTGGAGGTCTGTCTAGAGACAACTCGATCACAACTAAGGGAAAAAGACGCGCATCTGGAAGAACAGAAACGCAGGGAAAGAGACCTGCTGACCACTATTACTGAGTAAGCACACAACCAGGCTAACAACAGTGAACCATCTGTTCAGTGGGTACATTAATTCCAACAGTCATAACTCTGTTTAATCTTTTGTCCTCATCAGCATGCAGCAGCGGGTGCAGCAGGGCCTCGAGGACGGAGCCAGACTGCCTTCCCTAGATATCGAGAAGCTCAGAGGAGAGAACAACGCCTTGAGAGAAGAGCAGCAGAGGCTCAAAAAGGTCTTGTTTTGTGTGTTTTCTTTTCCAAAGCGCATGTGGGACATCTCATGGGACAGCTTTTATGTAAATACTCCTCGAGCTGTTCTTCATGAGGCACAGTGGTTGTCCAAGGAAACTAAACAAATAGGGCAAAACATTGTCATGAATTGTAATGCATTACAGTTCTGGAAATTTTTATTTTCCCTTAACATTATCATTTTGTCAAAAATGGCACTCTTTTATTGCCTGTACAGATGTGTATAGCGTGCCCAAAATATTAGCTGTATTAGTAAAATCATGGAAATACTTTTCTCAGATATTAAATGCAAAAATTGTTTATTCTGTGTGATCTAATTTTACTTTTGGTGTGCTTCACTTCAAATTAGTTCATAAGTTTGTTCTGTAAACACAAATCAGCCAACAGTCCGTCAGAGAGAACATTTTCAATCGTTTTTAGAGTGACACATCTCTTTCAATGTCTTCTCTATGATCTTTACCATGCTTGCTATGATTTGCGTGCTTCAGAGAAAACATGGTCATAAACACACACACACATACACTGTTCACATGAAGCTTGGGTCACAATTCCCCTGCTCCAAAGGACAGGCAGAAGAAATATGTAATTTGATATTAAAATCACAATAGTAGAAGTTGATTGTTTCAATCTGTCCAGGTAGATGGAAAGTTTTAAAGCTCAGTTTTTCTCTTTGCAGGTCATCGAGAAGCAGCACCGAATGATGGAACAGCTCGGCGCTCAGATTCAGGTGTTTATCTCTATAGAATGAGTCTTAGAGTGCTTTGTGTTATTACCAGCATGTTTTTTTTTCATCTTTTTAACTGTAAGTGTTTGTGTCTGCAGGCCTTGGAGGAGCAGGTATCTCAGGAAGAGAACAGCTCTCAGGCTCTCCGAGAAGAGGTGCTGGCCAAAGAGCAGAACGTGTTAGAGCTTCACACAGCCATGAAGGAAGTAAGATAAATTCTGTTTCTTTGTATGAAATAAGAGGGCCTTCACTTTAATAAACTTATTCAAAAGTTTTGTCTCACTTTCAAGGAATAATGTTGATGCTTACTCCTTGTTTCAGCTGTCGACTCAGAACCAGGAACTGATGGAGCAGAATCTGACCTTGCAGGAGCAGATGAGCGATTCAGAGCAGAGGAGCACGAGCCAGGCCTCCTCTGCCCTGCAGCCAGCCGGGGCTCGCCTCACACAGAAGTTACACGTAGAGATCGCGTCCTGCCTCAGCGACCTGCGCTCCCTGTGCAGCATCCTGACCCAGAGAGCTCAGGGACAAGACCCCAACCTCTCCCTGCTGCTTGGCCTCACATGTAAGCACTACATGGATTCTACTCTCTCGCTCTTGTTAATTTAAGTGCCTCTTCTTATTTGAAAACAACTGCACAAGTTGAATCAGAGTCATGTTTTGTTTCTCCAGCACCCCCACCCGTGGCAGAGCAGACTGAGGACTGGATGAGTCCGGAGGTGCTGCAGAAGAAGCTTGTCGAAGCTCAGCAGCTCCGTCGAGACGTCGAGGAACTCCGCAATGTAATACTGGATCGCTACGCACAGGACATGGGAGAAAATTGCATCACCCAATGACCTCCCCCACCCAAGTGACAAAAAAAAAAAAACTTGTGGGAGACCCACTTCATGTCTGGAGCATCTAAAACGGGCTCATCATTCAGAGACTGAATGTCAGAAAGAAGACTGTAATTTTTAATTTTCTTAAAACGAGGACAGAGGAAAGCCCAAATGGTTTAGCTTGTCCTTCTCTCTCTATTTTATTCTGAAGCCTGCCTGTAGCTCAGAACCCTCCCACCCCCCCGGTGAGTTCATCTATTTCAGTCCAAGGGCTAACAGAAAATAACTTACCTCTAATACTTGATCCTTAAGCGTTTTTTGTGTGTGTGTGTGTGTGTGTGTTTTTATTAATAATGACATGATACTGTCAGTTACCAAACAGTCTTATACTTTTTGTTCCACACTAGTGGAAAAGTATTTGTGTAGAAGTCCCACAAATATAATTTATTTAAATCTTCATTTTCCTCTCGAGGGGAATTATTTAAAAAGTGGTTGACAATCAACTGAAACTATTTTGTTCCGTGCTTTTAACTGAATAACAAAGGGAGATGTTACTAACCAGCCATTATTTAAAATGGTGAACGCGGTAACATTAGACTCTGCTGTGAGGTATGAGACTTGGCACCCGAAGGGTTCAATACCAAATCAGCTTTTCACGCACCAACAGGCCTCCAACAGTTTAACTACCAAAGAAACTCTGGCCGAAGCAGTTGGGCAAGTCTGTGAATGTTTTGTAAATGCTTCTCTCTGCTGCAGGCCTCCTCCTGAATGAACACCAACTATGTGCCTTTCTGTCACGTTCGCAACCACAATGCTAATTCATTTTCTTTTTAGACCAACCACAAAAGGGCTGTCTGCAGCTGACTCTTCCAATATGATCTTTCTCTCAGTGTATCAACCAGTAGGATAGTAAATACATTCCCTGACTCTGAATGTAGCAGATAACTTTGGGCCGCTTCACAGAGCTTGTGGAGGCCCCTGTTGCTTTGTTTTTGTTTTGTTTCAGGTAGATATATGAAGTTAGTCGAAACTCTTCAGTCTGTGTGACGTTTGTAGGATCCGCTCTGTGAAGATGAACATCTCCACAGTTTACTGTACATTTCAGGTTGATAATGGCTGACAGTATTAATCTTCAGTATTATTTATTTTCTTTGTTTGCATTGACAACTCAGTGAGTCCTAATGTGTTGCTGTAACGTTGTGCTAATGTGTTTGAACAAACATGGCATCCACGATGTGTTAAGGTCCCATGAAGTGGCTTTTTGTACTTTTCCTGTGGTTCAAAATGTGTCACAAGAGCAGATTTAATGTTGGGAGGGATAAAAAATTGGCATCAGTCACATGGGATCCTACATGTTGTTCAAGTAGAGGACGAACATTTTTGAATCCCATGTGGTGGTGATGGTTGACGGTGGTAAAAAGGGTTGGCTGGATCACCCTGAAATCACCACTCACATTGTACTGGACAGGATGTTACACTTGCCCCTGTGAATGCAGGATAAGCCATGAAAAAAGAAAAACTTGACACTTTACAGGAAGAGAAAGGGATTTTAATCTAAACATATGCAACAATGACTCTTTTGGACAAAAAAAATTCACAGAAAAACACACCCAGGGACACACAAGCCATTTTTCATTTCATGGGACCTTTTTTTTTTTGAAACTCGATTAGCACAAGATTTACCTTCGGAAAAGTCAGGCTCCGCATGCCTTAACATCTCAAACGTTTTTGCAAAAGGGAAAAAGATGTTTATATTTTCATACTTTTGTCCTTGTTTGTATTTGCATATTTTAGAAATAAAGATTTTCAGCATTTTTGTTTTGTTTCAATTTGTTTTGATTTGTTAACTGCAGTACTTAAATCCGCTCTGTGCATAAAGCCACAAGATAAAGCTTAATTTAACCACTGATCAAGGAGACTTGGTTTTGACCATGACATGATTAATCTTTTTGTCAATGATGTAGAACTAGCATATGTGTCAGGTATGTGTTATTCATTTAGTCGCAGTGGCGCACCAAGCAGTCCTTTTCTCTGTAAACAATATAAGAAAAATATCTGCAGTGATTTAAAATCCAAATTTTCAGTTTTCATTTATTAGAATTTTATGCATTTATTTTATTAACTTCTGTCAGTGAATTGAGGTCATTCTTCTTCCGCAGCAGCAGAGTAGTGTTAGTCACTAGTCCGCATGACTGAAGTGACTTGCCGTCGTCTTCATAGCGACACTGTGGATACGCACTGATGATGTCATAACCTCTGGGACCGCCCCCTCTGGAACGCAAGAAACACAAAGAAACGAGTGTGACACGTTCTGAAGACAAGACGCTCGGTCAGCGCAGGAGGACGTGGTCTCACCTGTGTCGGTCCAGATACTGTCGCAGGTGGCCGATTGTCTCCGTAGGACGCATTTTCAATATGAAAGTGTGACTGCCGTCCTCTGACTTCACCTTGAGTGTGATGATAACATCACGGGCAGACGCAGGCCGCTCAGCGCCGGGCGTGTGCAGTCTGTAAGGCACAGAATCCAAACACGCTTGATGGAATAATAAAGATAAAGTCTCAGACTGGCCTGAGACTCGTTTAGGAGGTCACACATCTGAATCCTAGTCTCCATCATGAGCTAACCAATGCTGGCTGCCCAGAGTGACCTGACCTATTTTTCAGATCGGTGCATACAGTAATCTCCACAGTCTTGACAATCAGCCGCTGCAGCCACATCAGCATTTTAATCAGCCTTTACATCATGCAGTATGCTGCCAGATCTAGTAATTCCTTTGAACCTATATAAACTGTGTTTTCCCATGTAACCCCTACATGGTCTTAAAGCCTTGTAAGGTCTTGTAAGTCACCTTACAAGTGATTCATTAAACCAGGGGTACGATTTTCTTCATTTTTTAATATTACATTTAAATTTTATAGATCTGTATCATTAGGTTCAGCCTGACATATTTTGTCTCTTTATTCCCTACAATCTGAAATACTTTGCTATGGATCTGAACAATATTTGTCTACCCAAGATGAGTTTGTAATGACAGGTCTCCACTTATAAGTCAGTATTTATGTTTTTCATTATGCTTTCAGAACTTTTTAATACCTGTCTTTCACTGCTTGCATTGCGGGTGTGTCTATGAGGATCATAGAGTCGCAGCTCCGGGCATCAGATGAACCCTAAAGAAAGGACTTGTTAGATGTTGAGCATCACAGAGAGAACAAACATTCAGCAGAAGCATAGAGGGCACAGATCTTCTCCAGACGCTGCTCACCTGCAGAGTAGCCCTCAGCGACTCCCTGATATCAATCACACGACCAGCCTTTACCATCGCCTTTGGAAACCTGTTCAGGAACCGATCCATGCTCAACTTCTTGCCTGTGACCGAAGGAAAACATGAGGAAGACAGTGAAGACAGCTGTGACGTTCTGGGATTATCAGTGATATTTTGCAGGACGGACCAGATGTGTCTTTCTCCCCACGAACAGCCTGTCCTTCACCGGGAAATTTATCCCACGACCGCCTGAAGATGAATTCCTCATCTCGCTTGTCATGAACCTGCAGAAAAAATAAAAAAAAATCTCATGAATAGCAAATTCACTCACAAGTTTACACACTGGCTCAGAGACAAACAGATACGAACCTCAAAAGGCACACCATCTGGAAATCGTTGTTGAAGCTCAGACGGAAAATACCCATCCATCAGATCCTGCATGCACTGCTGCAAAGACCAAAGAAAGAGGGTGTGAAGCGACAAAGAACCCAGTTTAAAGTGTTAAATCCGGTGCAGTTCGAGTGAACCGAACCTGGGTGCTGTGCTCTTGATAAGAGCGGAAAGGACCATTGAACATGACGATCCCGTTGCTGTAGAGCCTCAGTTGAATGGGATCCTTTTTCGCCAGCTGAGCCCCCGTGGCTGTCGATCGTATGAAACACTCTCCCTCCCCTGTGAGGACGTTCAGCTCCCTGATCCTCTGCAGCACGAGGTCAAAGTTCATGCGGAAGCTCCGGACCACAGAGGTGTCTGCACAGGGAGGATGCCCCGCATGTTAGGAATCATTTTAGGCAGCAGATCCAATAAATGTCTTCTTTAAAGGGAAGCCTTTAAAGAAGACAGCAGATGGAAACTACCTGGCTGCCTGAGGCCTCCCTCTTCATTATGTGGCCGCTCACTTTCAGCTGAGTCACTGGACTCATCGTCTCCCACCCAGATCAAACCGTAGTCATTCAGGAAGCTCTGCAAGTCCAGGATCAGCAGAATTAATGGGTGCATTCAAATTACCGAACACAAGTGAAAAATATTAAACCAACTTACTTCCATTTCACACACTTGTGTTTGCAGTCTTTTGCACTTTTGTTCAAGATCCTCTCTGCATCTCTGCAATCTCTCTGAACTCACGAACGGGAAAAACACAGATACAATCAGAGATACATTTTATTAAGAAATACACTGTATGTGTCGAACTAGATGTTACCTGATTCTTTCAGAGGCTTCAGTTTTTTCTCTAAAGCTGAAATCTTTCTGTTCTTTGAAAGGAAATTCAAAGTCAGAGTTTGAGATGTTTAAAGAGTGTGTCACCACAGTTTTCTGTTCATCTGGAGGAGGTGGGTGTTCACCTTGCACTCGATCTCCTGCGCTTGGCTCCTCACTGTTTTCTCCAGCAGGGTGACTCGCTGCATCATGGCAGACATGAGCTCAAAGTCGCTCGGTGGAGCAGCTGAATATTAAATGTGTAAATGTGTAATGTTCAATGGGTAAAAAGCATCACTTTGCATACAGTAAATAAGTATCAAACGATACCTGATGTTTTTTTTCCAAATATAGATTCAGATTTTCAGTTTGTTTGACAATATATAAGAGCAGATGTGTTAAAAGAATTTGTATTAACTGTTACCTTTTTTTAACGAGGCTTTTGACTTGGGAGTGGAGGCGGGATTGGCTGGAGCACATGATGTGACGGGAGGAGGTGGATCAGAGGATTCTTCATCATCACCATCAGCATCAACAGCAGCCAATCCTGCCTGAAGTTCTGAAAACAAAAAAATGAAATAAAATAAAACAAAAAATGTGAACTTCAAAAGAGGGATTAAATTATAAAACATGTCCATGTTTTACCCGGGAGGTCTGAGTTTGATATTCACAGTAGAAATGTTATACTGAAGCACAGATATTAGTGTAAACAGCTGTTTTAGTTGGCCGTCAGTGCAGTGAATGCCTTTATGTTCAGTGTAAGATTCAATGCTATATAGCAAGAACATACCTTTTAACAGATTCCTCCTGAATGGCACCTTTCCTCTGCCCCTGCAGGCCAAAGACAATGTCATGTAACGTTCAGGTTCCCTGGTAACAGTAAAGTTACCTCTGGGTTTGTTCAGTAACCTACCCTGGTTCATTCAGAGGGTCCAGCAGTGGAAGGCGCCTTGTTTTCTTCAGCATGGACAGAGGTGAGCTCATTTTACACAGAACTGCATGTAAAGGGCTCAAGTTAAATATCCCACTGTGGCTGCAGTGAGGGACTGTTCACTGGGATTTCTTCTGTTTCATTCAGTTTGTTTGGAGTCTGTAACGTAGCAACGCAGAGCGAGAAGTTAATAATGTGGAATGAGGTGACAGTTCTTGTTTCAGCCGCAAGAGGTCACTGTTTCCATCATTCATGTCTCATTGTCTCTCTCTCTCTCTCAAATACACACTCGGCCTATTATTCACCTGTTCTATTTGACTTTCTTTAAATTATCAACTGGCCTTTTTTCTGTCTTTTTTTAATTAAACAAGAACAAGAACTGAACAAGAATCAATCAAAAATAATTTGAGTATTCCATATAATATATCTTTATCTTAAAATATCTTTATCTTGAAAAATAATATAATATATATCTATCTAACTATATGAAACTAGGAAAGGCTATGTGAGTGTTTTTAGTGCTCTTGCAAAATCAGTGATATTAAAACTCGTGAAGTCTCAAAAGCTGTCGTGCTCTCTCGATCTTCTGGTTTCCACAGTCCGCCTCGTCGCCTATAGTCCCGGTGGCGGCCGCTAGTTGGCCCGTCGCGGTGCGGCCATACTGTCCGGTTTAACGTCGCGCTCTGTGGGAAGTGAGCGGGCATTCAGAGAGGATGCTGAGGCCTGCCATCCATCATTAACCCGGGGCTTCTGGGCTGGTCCGGGCCATGGCTGCACCCATCGCGCATTTGGACGACGAATGGCCGATTCTGGGTGATCTGAGCATGGTTTCAGACCGGAGGCTGCTGCCGCTGAAAGGCCGTGCGGCCGCCGCGGAGGAAGCGGCAGAAGCACCGCTGCAGCTCCCTCCGGATGATGATGGTGGCATCCCCGAGCTGCACGACAGCAGTTTCTCTCCGGGGGAAACCGGTGCTGCTTTCAGGTCCATGGAGGACCTGGTTAACGATTTTGAAGAGAAGTTATCCGTGTGCTTTCAAAATTTTAACGCCAAGACGGACAGCATCGCTCCGGTCAGTGTGATCGCCGAGGACGCGCTGCTGCAGAAAGACGAGTGAGTGTCCTGTGTGGCCTGCTCCTCAGGCCGGCTGTTTACAGCCACATGTGGCGGCTTCTGCGCACTAACGCGGGTTGCATTTGGAAAAATCATGCAAAGACATGTTATCTGCACTGAAATATTTAAACTCCCTGTGTGAGGGAGCCATGGTGTAGAGGGTTCAGCCTCTCTGTCTGTTCTGAATGTGATGGGGTTGACAGTGACAGCTGCACGCGCACTGCCTCCATCTTTTTTTTTTTTATTATCAGACTCTCATCACAGCTCTGCTCTGCTCTCTACTCACTATTGAGAGGATGTGAGATAGATAAATTACAGATACAAATTAACAGGTTCTCTGATATCAGCATACATCTTTATTTGTACACATGTGTGCGTGTAGATATATATAAAGATATAGATATTTGAGTGGTAAGTCATGGAGGGAAATTTTATAATCTTGTAGGTAATTTCACAGACTTAATGATTAATAATAACAGGCAGTTTAATCAGTAAGATAAACCAATAATGAAAACTTTCAGCCCTAAAATGATTTTTATTTTATTGCAATACTATTCAGCTTTATTTAAAACCGGGCTCTGACAGTTTCAACAGAAGGGAGGGAAATAAAGCAGGCCTGATATGATATTATTGGTCGTTGAAACTTCATATTTGCAGATTACAATTTAAGAGAAATATAATTTGTTTTGTTAATGAACTGAATATGTCAGATGAGTTGAAAAAGTCTCATTATATAAGACATTTTTTGTCACTACATCACTAAACATGAGTTCATGTAGGAGGCAACATGCTTCAGCTCTGGGCTCTTGTGATGCCTTCACATGTCGTCACTCATGAGATTTTCAACTTAATAAAAGTCTTATGGGGATTATAATTTTAACCTCCGAACCAAAAACTGCTAAATCTGATCGTGACTTGTGCATGTGATCTGCTGATGAGCACAACTGTGAGAGATAATTAGTGTTTAAGACTTAATTTAGATCTCTCTCCTCCACAGAATCTGGAATGCTTTGACCGGTAACTACGGCCGTGTGATGCCGGTGGACTGGAAACAGTCCCGGATGTGCTCCCTCCACCTTCCCACATCCGACCCAAAGAAGAAACCTGTGAGCCATCCTGCCCCTCCCGTCACATCTCTGTCCTACTTTCCCTCCGCCCCCGCTCTGCTCTTTCTCCAAATCTCTTTTCTCCTCTCATCTCGCAAATCTCAAATATTTATTGTCGCTGGGGTTTTAGCGCTTTGATTAAATTTCCTCCCTCTGTTCTGCTGCTGGTCAGAAAAAGCCCGACGTCAGTGCGGAGCAGTCGGACGACGAGGAGCTGAGGGAGCAGCTGGACATGCACTCCATCATTGTGTCCAGCCTTGCAGAGGAGCCGCTTTTCACAGCAGAGCAGGCGAGTTGCACATTAACCTCATTCTCCTGCGTAGTTTCTCCCAGATGCATCAGTTTTTACTGCAGAGAAAGAATTCTGTAGTAAAGAATCTCGCTTCTCTGATGTGTGTGTTGATGCTCCGTGCAGGTTATTGAGGAGATAGAGGAGATGATGCAGGACTCTCCTGACATGGAGGGAGAGCACAATCCCTCTCAGTCGGACCTGTCGATGCTCTCCCTGGACGTCCAGCGGGTCTCAGGAAGCCCCAGCTTCGAGAGGAGTGAGTGTCCCCTGATGGAGGGAGATAGTCGGTTATTTATTATGTTACATTCTCTTGTGATGTGTCCTTTTCATAACTTTGAAAATGTTTGAAAAGGGAGTGTTAATGTCAGTACAAGTTCATAAACTTTAAAGATATAGTTTTGTCATGGTGAGCTAATCCCATACGCACTGCTGCTGCTGCCCCAAATCCTCACCAGAGTGCCAACTGTGTATAAATCAGCTGCTGAAAATAGTCTCCAACAATACATGCTGTGACAGCAGCGTCTACTAAAAACAACATTGCCCAGCTGTTTGAGGAAATGCCTCAGTCTTTTTTTAATGATTGAAACTGAATATCTTTTACCGGTGTTTTAAAGGTTCAGTGTGTGGGTTTCAGTGACATCTGTAGGTGAAGTTGGAGATTGCACCCAATTGAAAATCCCTCTAATCGCCCTCTTCTTTCAAGCATGTAAACCTGAAAAACACAAAAAGGTTCATCCACTCTCCGGTGGGCTGTGTTCTTATTTTGAGACGATATACAAATAAAAATATACTCATAAATATTTATTCTATTTCTGCTATGTAAATAGATCCCCTATAAATTCCACATGCTGAACCTTTAAAATTCATGTCTTTAGCAGGTATGAAGAGGTTTAGGACTGAGAGTCACACAAAGGGACTTTTTGAAAGAAGTACATTTGCACTGATTGTCGCAAATCTAAATCTTATTTGCAGAGGTTTAAAAGATCCACCTATAACATCAGATCAATAAGTCTGGTAACACACTTTTACATCCAAGTCATCCAGAATATTGATAATGCACTGAATAAAATGTAGTTTATGATCAATTCCTGTATTTCAAATACTTTGATGTACAGTGGTCCCTCGTTTATCACAGGGGTTACGTTCTAAAAATAACCCGTAACAGGCGAAATCCGCGAAGTAGTCAGCTTTATTTTTTACAATTATTATATATGTTTTAAGGCTGTAAAACCCCTCA
>JAUZTA010000030.1:15062457-15074804 GCA_034780835.1 Ctenochaetus striatus
TAACTAATGAACTAACTAACTAACTATGCATTTGAGTGAAAACTGAACTGTGACCCTCGCACCGTCTGTGCTTTGCTGACCTCTGAATCAGAGACCGGAGCGTGGACGTGCCCGCTGCACATCGACACCATGAATGGGCATTGTCATTCTCTATGCTCTCTTGTGTACGAACAAGCTGCCTTTGCCTGAACTTTTGTACATTTTAAATGACTTATTTTCAACGAATGTCAAATTGCTGGACTACTTACAGAACCTGCTTCATTGGTAATTTATTTTGTAAATATTTTATTTCAAATATATTGATGAAAATCATGTCTGCGTTGTCTCGCTGTGTTTTTAGTTTCATAGTAGACATGCAGAAAAATGAACACACCACAAAGATAGTTTGAATTTTTTTCCCTTTCTGCAGATATCTATCAAGAATTTCATAATCTTTTCCACAAACAAGATGTCTTCAATACCTTATGGAAAGCAGTTTATGAAAGAAAGGATCCTAAATATATAGTACTTAGCATACTTAAAGGAGGCACCAACTCGAGCTATTTCTGTCATACACTATGGTTTTACATCAATAGTATGATATCAGCTGCAGTCATTTCCACAGAGTTGCTTCCTAAAAGATTTAATTCAATTGAACTTACTTTGTATCGAAGATGTAGACATGAGGTCTAAGAAAAATAAGCCTATATTCCTTGTATTTAAGCTGTTTTTATTTGAATTAAATCAGGTAAAACATGTTATCCTCCAATTATCTTTAAACAATTGACAAGCTTTAAGTGTGTTTGCATGCTCGGTTTTGAAAGTGGAGCTTTGCGTTGCTTTTTGTGTCTATGAGATGTGTGTGATTGAAGTGTTAAACGCTGAACATTCAGAAGTAAAGCAACAGTTTGAATCATTGGTGAAGAGATGAAACATAAACAAACACAAAATTTACAACACCATTACATCATTATAAAATATTTTTTGCCACGTGTCAGCTGCAGCCCCCGTCCAGCTCACTGAGGAGATCCAGATGTGGACAACCCCCAAACATCCCACCTCTGGCCTGTTGGGGTCCTTGACAAAAACACAGTGGGCCCTTTGACAGGTAAAAGCCAAGGTTTAATGAGCAAGCAGCCGTGGAAAAGGCTGTTAAAAAGCTGTGTGTTTCTTAATTGTTTCACTGAAGCGGCACAGACAGATGCAGACAATCGATGGAGACAGGAATCGTTCAAGATCTGTTTAAATGTTATGCAACATGACTGTAATTGACCGCGAACCTACCAGCATATGCAGCCTAAGTCATGCTTGTCTGAACTCTGTCAAACTCTCCGCAGTCCCGCTCACAATCCATCTCCCTTCAGCCTTTCAAAAGCAACACAAACGGCTGCTAAACATCTGTAAAACATTTGTTCTCTTAGATAAGATTTCCTCATTCACTCCGGGCGTGTAAAACACGACAGTCCTGCCAGTGCTCAGAGCTGAGAGGAGCTTTTTGCGGTGCTGCCCCAAAAAATCGGTTTCTTTGAGTGGATTTGAAGTGTTTTTTCCAAATATAATGGATGTTAGAGGGCTTTGCTTCATGATTTGCCTTCTTCTGCTGGCACACTGCTCGTTCCAGCAGACCCCCTCGAAGAGAAGGAATGGCAAGAAAGGTAGGATTTGATATCAGCATGACATCCTTGTTTGTTAAATCAATGAAAAACCGTTACAGGAATAGCAATGCTGAAGATTTATGTGAGAGGCCATTAAGAGTTCATCATGCATTACTCTTTAGAATAAATGTTGCATTTCTTGCTTTTTCTACAGAGCAAAGTGAAGCAATTGAGGAGCTGAAGAAACAGGTTAATGACATTATTCAAGAGCTGAATTTGCTGAAGGAACAGCAAGCTTTACAGACAGGTATCTCTTCCTGCAGAAAGTGATTTATTTATTTCACAACATGATCGTTTTGTAAACTAGAAAGTTTAAGATGGATTAGCAAACTGTTTCTCATATCTTACACACCAGTTTCACAGCTTTGATGACAGAACCTGAGCCAGACTGACCTTCGTCTGATTTCTCCTACAGTTTGTCTGCGAGGCACAAAGGTCCTCGGAAAGTGTTTCCTCGCTGACCCTGTGAAGAAGACCTTCCACGCAGCCAACGACGACTGCATCGCCAAAGGAGGCAGCCTGGCCACACCTGTGTCAGGTGACGAGAACGACCAGCTCTACAGCTACGTACGCCAGAGCATCGGCCCCGAGGAGCACATCTGGCTGGGCATCAACGACTTAGTGACCGATGGCCACTGGGTGGACCAATCAGGCTCCAGCGTGCGTTTCAAGAACTGGGAGACGGAAATCACCCTGCAGCCAGACGGAGGGCGCAGCCAGAACTGTGCCATCCTCTCCACCACAGCCAATGGGAAGTGGTTCGACGAGAGCTGCAAGGTTGAAAAGGCCTCCGTGTGCGAGTTCAACATCGTCTGACGCCTGTTTTTTCTGACGTTTACATCGCTCAGCAGATAAGCACATAAACATCACGCGCTGCTTGCAGAAAAGAATAAAACACGTAGAGTAACAAGTGCATTTATGCAACACATTGAAAAGTACAGTTTGGAAATTATATTTTACATACATTCAGTTAAACTCTCTTAAGCTCCATCATAGTTTAAAATGTACTCATCAAGGTAAATATCACTGGATGGCTTGTCTTTGTTATATTTTTACTTTGTCTATTTAATCATCATCATGAGAACCTTTTCTGAGGCACTATCTGTGTTTCAAGTACTGAATTTCATGTTAAGCTGCTTATGTGTTACATGTTACATTATATAATGTTAATAAACACGTGTGTCCTCAGCTGCTTAAGTCAAACTTAATATTGGCAAAAATAATGGGGATATTTTGCCCATCTGGGGGAACAAATGTTTGTTTAAAGGCTTCTTATGTAACAGCTAAAAAAAAAAAAAAAAAGAACTTGGCTGGTACAAAACTACACAAGCTGTCTTTGCTTTTTTTAAGCAGTGCCAGATGGGTTGAAAGGTCACAAGTTTTCTCTTAAAAATGAGGCTCAAGAGCACTGAAGGAAGTGTTTCATGTCATGTTTTTTTCTCTCTGAGCTCTGAAATATAATAATCTGAACACATGATGTCATTTCTGAAAAAATAGTTTTGGTTTATTGGACAAATGCATATGAATAATGTGCTTTTAGTGCTTTTCACAACCAAGGAAACATTTAAGATGAACAAAAAGGCCAGAACTATGAAAACAAGCACAGCGAGGATGACATTACTTTGCATTTTTGACAGCTGAAGTCAGGAAAATGTACAATTTTTGGCAGAGCAGGATGTACAGTTGGTGTAAGTGCCTGCATAAAAATCTAAAGACATTTTTCAATTTCCAGAGAATTCTACCAATGAACCATCAGGAGACGTCATGGTCCTACTTTTTCCAAAAACAACTGTGCGGGAGATTCCAAACTTGATAAGTGACATGACTTACAGCCACCCACTCACACATCTTGCCATCATGAAAATCCAGTTTCTGTATTTGCACTCTTATAATATTCCCACCCAAAGCACGATTACGTCAGATCAACATGTTTGGACGTCTCCATGGACATTCACTGATGTCAGCAGCAGCAGTGTGTTTGTAAAGAGCATGTCCTCATCACAAATGCTTTTTACACTCAGTGTCTGTCAGTGAGAGTATTGAAGTATTCAGGGTTTTATTTAAAATGGCCTTTAACCAAATTACCATCACATTCAGAGAACTCCTTTGGCTCTCACTTTATGTCTTCAGGAATGAAAAGAGACTGGCAGCAACTTTGAGTTTTGTCTCCCTCTGCAGTTCATTCTCTGCACTACAGGAGGCAACACGTCTCCAGGCAATAAGCAATTATTTGCTTATAACTCAGTCTGTTTCTCAGCAAAATTCGAACCCTACGTCTCTTCAAATAAGACCAGTTAATATTTTGGCAACTTCTTGATCTAACTAACATTAAATCGACACCCTAAATAAAGATATTTCAACACTGTTAAAGCACAAAATACTACTGTAACCTATAAAGGATCTGGTTTGCACCGTGATCTTTTACATCATTTGGTAGCTCCACAATGAAACAACTGAGTCTGTCTTTATAACAACTAATGAAAAGGTCTTGAGCACTCAACAGACTCCCCACACGTGATAAATTATACGTCTCACACGGCCTCTTTTTTAAAAAGCTACCTGTAATTAACAACCATACTCAGTCGACCGACAAACACGCAGCCATTTCTTTGTGTGATGTAGCTTTTAACTCACAGGCTGCTGTTAAATGTGTACAGAGTTCAGTTTCGTGTCATTACAGCCGAGCAGAAGGGGTCTGTGGTCCTCAAAACAAATAACCAGTAAGCCTCACTCATCATGATTCACAGATAGAAAACAAAACACATTGCATTGCTAGCAGCAGATCAGTCTTTGTGATTCCGAAAAAAAAGTGTCCAAAAACAACAAAAGCACTCTTTTTTTAATTACTGGACCATAACTATTAAAAAACAACTCTGGATCTTAATGATTATGAGCAGGAGTGTAAGGCACATTTATGATGTAATGATACTGACTCTAAAAGTCACCATAGTTGATGTAAAAGCAGAGAGAAAATACTCCATACACATATGTTGCTGTTGCAACCTCCTGCAATACAGTTCATCATGTTATGGTGATAATGAAGAAGAGCAGCGTACTGCAACAGTGGCGGAGTCTTCTCTATTCACTGGTTCGTTAACAATTAAAAATTTAACATGTAAAAGCACACATTTGCTCCTGTATAAACATTCATACTATACACAAAAATGAAATAATAGCGAAATATCTTAAAAGTGGCAAAAAGTGTTGTAAAGACAATAATCATGTACTGCTTCAATACCAAATGAGCCTTCATGTGAGATAAACAAGGCAACAGCTGCAGGCAGGTCTGAACAGGGTTGTTTTTGTGAGTCTGGATTTGGTGCAAAACTGTGCTCAGGAGGAAAAAAAACCAAAAAGGGTTCTTGCGAAGGCTAAAATCAGGCAATCACACAAATTCCAGGGAGCGAATATTTTAAGTCCGAGCAGGTCAAGCGAAAAAGCAGAACGCCGAAATCCAATCTTCTCCTCAGTTCCCTCCCTCCGGCTCCAGCCGCGGCCCCAGAGTGGGAGACTGTCCCCCTTCACTTTGGCTCTCAGCCTGGTAAATCGAATTGTCCACCAGGCCTTGGTTGTGGCTCAGAGGCCGCACAGGAAGCGGAGGACCCCGTTGAGACGAGACCTCAGACTGCGGCTGGCGAGCCCTGATTTGCATGTCGTCGACACCGGTGTCTTTGGGGACCAGGGGTTTTTGTGAGTCTGTGTGCCCTTTGAAGGACTGGTATGTGTCAAACTCTCCGTACATCCCGATCTCTCTCCCCTTTCTCAGCAGGTGTGTGTAGACCAGTGTGTCCTCAATGGATGCGTACTCGTGCTCGTCGAGGTCTTCCCGTCTTTCCGGGAAGCCGTTGAGTCCTGGCAGGAAGTTGGTGCCATTTGGATTGTAGATGGACACTTGATGATTCAGCTTCTTCTTCTTCTTCCTGTTTAGCAGGAAAAGCAAAACGATGAGTTTCATATACAGCGTCTCATACAAATATCAGATAACCGGCTTAGTTAAAATGAAACAGGTAACTCTCTTGCAGTTTGAGGCAGAAATGAAGTCTGGACAGACCTGAACAATCTACAACAAAATCAGAGGCAAAACATGTGAAAAGACAAATAATAAAGTTTAAAGGAAAAAAAAAACATAAAGTATATTCACTCACCTTATCACCACACAGACCACGACCAGCACTATGACAAAAATGACCAACAGAGCAGCCACAACACTCAGGATGATGGTCAGCAAGAGATCTACAAGAGAGGAAAAAAACAAATATCTTAAATACTGTCTGTCACAAATTCAGTGTACAATCCTTTTAAAATAAATTTGAAATTGTCCTTAAAATTCCATTACAAACTTCTAAAGGAAGAAACAAACACCGATAGACTTATTATACCTAACAAAAAGGGAGTGTATAATTATGTGTCTTTAAAATATTTGATTTTATGTTGCAAATCATTCAATGCACAAGCATTCACAGACTGAGAAAACAAAAGAACCTACAGACACGTAACAAGTGCTAATTTTTAACATGCTAACATGACCACAGGGGCAATGCTAACATTCTAATTGCAAACAGGAATCAGGTGTACTGTGGTTGTCATTTTGGTTTGGTGTGATTGCATACTCAACATGAATATCGAGGACAGTTGAATTGAATAGTTAATGAGAATGTTTTCCATCTTTTTGCAGCATGTTAGCATGTATATTAGCGCTAAAGCACACATTCAGGTGGGGCTGATGGGAATGTTGTTAGTTTGGCAGGTATTTTGTTATCAACTACAAATTTAAATGTTTGACTGCAGGAACCGTGTACCGAATATTATGGCAATTCATCAAATAATTGTTGAGTTACTTCTGTGTGGCACAAAGTGTTGACTGCCTGAGAGAAATCACCATGCAGACATGATGCCTGAGTGATCCACTAAACCATACAGTCCACATTCAGACATGTTTTTAAAAAATGTCTTGCAGTTAACACAAAACCATGATGCAATATGAATACTCTTGTAAAACGTCCTCTTACTTGTGCTCTTCTGCAGGGTGATCTTCGTGACAACGCTGAAGTCTCCTCTTTCAGCCATACAGTTGGACATGTTGAGGTAGAAGCTCTCGGAGACGATGATCTCGCTCTCGGCCTCCTCGTCCTCCCTGCGGCTGTAGTCTTCTTCCAGGCTGCCGAATCTCTGCACCTTGATGTTGGTGTGGCGTTGGCTGCACTTGGGTTGGCTGAGGTTGGTAAACATCAGGTGAGCCTCCATCTTCGGGGGGATGGAGACAATCCAGGAAATGGTGGAATAATCCTTCATCCCCACCGGCCAACCAGGACTGGCCAGAAGGACAGGGACATCTCTCTTTGGAGATACACTGAATATGTATCTTTCTGAATATGAATCACAAAGAAAATGGCTTTAATATCTCTAAAAAACATGTCCTTTTTTTATTCATGTACATTATTCAATTAAAGCTGCTTGTTACCTGATATCTCCTCTGTTATTCTGGCTTGAAGCACATACTTCATGGACGTCCTCAGTGCGTTACCCTCCACGTTAGTCACAGTAACAGAAACATTAACGTGGATCTGGACCTTCTGTATGGCTCCCTGAGGACAGAAGTGTCCAACAGCGGTGCCGTCCTTTTCGGCCACTTTGATGATGACGCTGTCGTTGCACGGCTGCCAAGGCAGGGACTGTCTGAGGTGCACGTTGGGAGAGGTCAGCTCCACGCTGCCATGCTGAGGAGGACTGAGAGTCCAGGTAACACTGCTCAGAGGGGCCGGGAGGCAGGTGGGCAGCCCAGGCACGGACAGACGGATCGGAGTCTTCGGGCAGTCTTGGAGCTGACTACACCCTGATATGAAAGCACAGGTCATTTAAATCATTAAAGAAACTGTTTTTTTTTCACCTGCCATAGCAATTAAAGGTTCAGTTCAACAAAAGTACCAAATAAAAAGCCATTTGTCACTTTCAGTTCTTAGTAACAACCTCATTTGAGGTTAGTGCGCATGCGCCAGCTGTGCATGCAGCCTGATGAGATCACTACTTTTTTTTAGGCAATTTCCCCTCAGGGATCAATAAAGTATTTCTGATTCTGATTCTGATTTAGCCATTCTAAGCAGTTTATAAACAGATTATAAATAATTTATAATATATTACTGTTTAATGAAGTAATTAAGACACTAATGCATTTATCAACAACTATAACAAATTCTGTGGGCAACCATAAGTTATGGCTGATGTTTAAACAGACATTGAATTTTAAAATATAGTAAAACACAGATGATACAAAATATGTTTTCATAGGAGAAATGAAAAGTGTTTGTGGCGACCAGTCTTTGAGAAAACACAGTATATACGCTTAAAAATTCATTTAGGGCCTGTCAAAGGGGAGTGTTACCTTTTGGTAAAAAAAAAACACAAAGTTTTCAAACCATGGAAATAAAACTTTTTAGAAGTCAGAAGTAACATCTCTTTTCAGAAGCAATGTCTCTAAGAAACTGTCTCAAGGAGAGCCATTAAAACTGAAGTACACAGATGAACACAAACACCATTTTCAGAAAGCAACGCTGACTGCCAGGAGCACAAATAAATGTCATTCCTTGCCATTGTTTTTGGGTGGAGGCAGAAATCTCAGAGACAGACACTCATCTCAAAACCTGAACAAAGTAAACAAGACTGTCTGGATGCCACTGAAATAAAGTGAGAGAAATATTGCTTTTTATAGCAATTTAGCTAACTGGAACCCTTAAACCTCCAATACTTAACAAAACAAGGTAATTACATATTGAAAGCAAGGCTTTCAACTTTCACTTTCACACTGAATTCAAAATATTACAACAACTTTCAATGTAGTTTTATGTAACTTTCTTGCATTGTCATGTCTGTGTCAGAAAGTGTTTGCAATAAGAGATCATGTAATAGTTACTGTCAAATGATTACAGCATTTACATTTTGTCAATCCTGAAATGAGGCCTGAACCACCTCAGTTGTGCACAAACAGACCATCTATTTTATTTTAAGCGGTTACTGACGCTACATCAGTATAAGATCAGAGAATCTTTGGTGGGATCTCTTATGTTTATCAGAGTCTGGACAATCACAGTAAAGATTCAAAGCTTGTTTTTTTTTCACTCAGATCTGGATTTACCTATGACTCGCATGGCAGTGACTCTCATGTCTTCGGGACGGCAGTCCTGGAAGGACAAGTTGCTGATTGATGTGACTGTGATGTTCTCCTTCTGCGCAGAGTTCACTTTCATCTCACAGTCAGAGGACGGTTTCAGCTTCTCGATGTGAAGAGAAAGACCCTCCATTTTACTCACATCCACTTTGCACGACACTGCAGACAAAAAAAAAAAACAATAAAGACATCAACAACTCGTCCTTGCTTCTCTTTCGGCCTCGCACACGAATGCAAATGTGTGGGCACGTTCATTCCAGCTGAAATCATCACCCATAACAAACACGGCCAACAGGAATTTGAATATCAGTTGGACTGAAAGAGAATAACGTGATTTCCTGTCTGAGGAAGGAGGTGCTTTCCTGGAAACGTGCCACTGCTGTCATTCACGTCTTGGCGATGAGGCAATTTCAGAGCTTCCCTTGGAATGACACCTGAGGGCTCAGATGGAGCCAACTCTGCACGTCACTGTGTGTCATCACTCATCCACACTGAAGCTGTGTCAAAGAGCAGGATCGACTCTGACTAAACAATCTGAGTCTTTGCCGCAACATGATATAACAATTCAAAATGGAGATAATTTATATTTAGTAATCGCATGCCTGCTGCAGCATGCAGAGGAGACATTATTAATCACATAAACCGTTTTCTGAGCAGAGAAAATCTTCACCAAGTCTGAACAATGACTCCTGCGCTGTTGCTGTATGGAAAAAAACAATCTGCTTTCCTTTAAATATTGATCAGTCGAATGTTTAACTGTGTGTCTGGAACATGATGTATCTTTGTGTTAGTTAATAGGTAAGAAATCAAGACTTTAAATCATCACTTGATATTTTTGACCACTTGACAGCAGCAGAACAAGCTGCAAACACTCAGTTTATCATAAGTTAATATGGCAAATGTTTTGGCTAACAGGTACCTTCACAAACATCCAGCAGAAAAGATGCAATATTAGCATCAACCGTTGATTAATTAAGTCCATTATTCACACTCTAATTTTGGTCTCCACTATCGTCAGAGGGAAAAATTGAACTCTTTAGCTACTAAAGGCCCCACTGTGTTCACCAGCTGGTCGGTAACTGTGTCTGTCTGCTGTGTGCTACTGGGGAGGTGATTCACAGTGGGGGGTTTTAGAGCTTTTTAGCTGAAAACAGCTGTTGCTGTGGCCAAAAATTGACACTGATGAGGGCAGCAAACAGAGAACCAAACCGGCTAAAAACAAAAACAGTACCAGAGAAGATGCCAGAATGAGATGAGAAGTCAGATGGTGAATCATCACTGCAAGCATGCAAGCAAAATCTATCACATCACACAAAGTTATTGATCTATTGTTAATAACGATAAAAAGCTTAACATTTAACAGCCATAACTGAAATTTTAAAAACATTTGTGACTCCTAACATCATCCTTAGAAATTTGAGGGATCAAAAAATGTTAGTATAAAATCAGCATCTTGAGAGACCCAAATCAGCCCTCAAAACCTTTGTCAGGCTTGAGATCTGATCATTTTATTTCAAAACAAAACAAAACAAAACAAAAAATAGCAAAATGTTGAGATGTATAGCATATCATCTTCAGAGAACCAAACACAACCATTCTGGCAGAGGTTAAAAGTTAAAAATTGTGATGCTTCAAAGCCTAATTCAGAATCGGAGATGAATTACAAACCTGGTGGACTTTTACTTGATGTAGACACCCTGAGGTTCAAGGACAGTCCTGGAGAACCAGCGCGTCTTCTGTCCATCTCGCAGTTCCTCAGTGTCAAGGTGAAGTCTCCCTGACTCTGGTCCGGCTGGGGGTCCTTAAGCCCCAGCACTGATGCCACTCTCTCTCTGTTGTGGTACTCCAATGCTGCGTCCTTCTTCAGACAACGTGGCTCCGAGATATCGAAAAGTTTAACTGCTGTTCTGTGTTTGTCTGGGACCTGAAAGTACCACTCCATCACGTCATCGTCGGGAAAAGTTTGCGGGTAGTTCGGAGAGAACAACTCTAAGGAGGAGGTCCCCTTTGGTATCGTCAGGGTGATTTTAGCAAGAGCTATGAGAAAACAGAAGACACAAATAACATACATAAGAAGAGGTCTAACACAGAAGACTTGAGATAGAAAATAAATTACTCAAACACCAAAAATTAAAACTGACTTACATCTGATTTCCTCGCCCACAAACACATTAAACTGGTCTTTATGCAGCTTCTGCCCTGCCGGGACATCCAGAGAAAAGCTGCCTTGATTCAGTATCTGAGCACTACTTATGTGTCCCGTCCTGCAGTATTTCCCCACAGTCACGTCCCCTGTAGTCTGGAGGGCCTTGAGGGTGTAGCTGTGTCTGTCTGGACATCCTTCAGATGCTTTAATCTGCCTCAGACCCGTGCTGGTGAAGTCTATTTTGAAAGCTTTTGGCGCAAAGGCGTTCAGCTTCCAGGTGAACTTGCGGTTAAAATCCAGCAAAGGAAGCGAGCCGGAGTCGGCCTGGACGATGTGGCCGCTGCACGATTTTGTGTTACATTCTGAGAGGAGATATTAACACATGACCTTTAGAACAAATATAACTCTGTATAATTTACATAAACACTTAAATTACACCTTTAAGTTTTTACTTAGAGAGACTTAGAGAGACAATCTTCTTACCTATAGTTCGTACAATCTCCACACTGAATACATCCTGAGGTCTGGAGCATGTAAACTCCACTGAGACAGGAGTGTTGTCTCCGAGCACAAGGGATGTATTACATTGAGACTGACGTCCTATATTGGCGCACACTTTGCAACCTTTGCCCTGACTGCTGCTGAAGCTGAGGGTGGAGCCTCTGTCAGGGGTGATGGTCAGCTTCTGGACCCCTGGAGAAAACACACAGCATGAGAATTCAAAAGAAACCTTTGAGACGTTGAGTCTGGAATAACATCTAGAATCATCACAATGTAATCATCACATAAAAGCTCTGAAAATCCCATATATAAAGAAGCCTTTTTTTTCTGTTAAGTATAAGCTTAAATACACAGCTGGCAGAGTCATAATGACTAAGTGTGTTCAAAGATGAGGCACACAGAGTGGCTTCACTCCTTGTATGACTAACCAGGCCTGTAGTGAGCAAACACAGCCATGTTCAGCGCCTAAACTCAGCTCTGCTGTGTCACGTATCTCTTCTTCATTGTATTATTTCTCTCTCTCTCTCTATCTGAATATGTTCCTGGAGTGGACAAAACAATTGAAACTTATCATCTGACACGCAACACATCAGATCAACTGTGGGAACTTGTTGGATCAGTTTAGCACAAATATCACACTTTCTATCATTTTTGCTCTCAGCCTCACAACTCCATTTCCTCTGACAAGTCTGATCAATAAAGGTGTTCAGCAACAATTCATTAAAAGCAGTCAACAAAAAGCTTTGAAAAATAAAAAGCATACTTTTAATGTCTTATAATTTGAGGAATGATCTGTTTAAACAGCAGATGATCAGCTCACCTACATTTTAGCATAAGTGTGTTGATCTGGTTAATAATTAAGCTGTAATACTTACCAGAAACGGTGAAGACGATGAGTGTAAGG
>JAUZTA010000030.1:15105185-15115935 GCA_034780835.1 Ctenochaetus striatus
CCCTGCTGCCCCCCCTTTTCCCTGCCTGTGATTTTCATCTCTCTTTCTCCCCTCAAGCACTGATTGCATGCATCATTTTGGATTACGCTGTTTATTTATATATTTTTATTACAAATCATGTACCCAAACATAAAAATCTTCATTTTGTTGTTCACATTCAGTGATGCATGCATCTGCAAGCAGTAATTAACCCAAACAGATGATGCCTCATTAGTTTCTATTGAGTTTTCTGAGGACCATATTTACAGTTCTTCACGCGTCTGTCATTTCAAACTGAGCGTTTGCAAAAAGCCCACTCAGAGCCCCTTTGAGCACCCTTATTAAGCCTCTCTCCTTGAAAAAGGATAAGAAAAATTTTTACTCAAGTTAGTCCCTTAATTTGAAAAGTCTACATATTTCTAGACGAAAGAGGGCTAGATGATGTTAGAGTGCTTTTGTGAGTTTTTTTTTAGTCTTTTTCATGTGGCAGAATGCATTATTAAGATTCTAACCAGGGGTCTTTACAATTAATTAGATGGCTGCTTGTCTTACACCATCATACACCATCACAAGAACTCTGCAGTGATTTATCTCCCCAGGGTGCTGATGATATGTATTAGTATGTCCACTGCAACATGACAAACACTTATTACTCCAGAACCTCGTAGAATGAGTGTGTCGTCTATAAATAATTACAGGATTAAGGACATTTTAACCTCATTTTGTATCAAAGAGCTACATACAGCACGTGTTGCATAAATACTTCAAGTTCATCTGACAGTTTATGACTCTAACAGCATTTGCTTTGTCTGACAAAAACACAAACAAGACATAGAGCTTACAGCCATGCTAACAGCTCTGTGTCTCTGTATGTTAATGGCTCAATAATACATACATGATCAGATCACACACAACAGAAAAAATGAGCACAGAGACGATAAAGGGTATTTTGAGCTAAATGCTAACCTCAGTACATTAACATACTTACAAGGACACAATGATAAGGTGTAATGTTTACAGTTGTCACCGTCTTAGTTTAATATGTTGGCATGCTAACATTTGCTAATTAGCACCAAATACAGTGTGCAGCTGCGACCAATGGACCGTTTCGATGGGGTATGATATGAATGAGTGCACAAAAATTTATGACAATCCATCCGAAAATTCAATCAAAATCCAAATATTGTGACCTGCGGAAGGAAAAGATCCCTAAACTAAAGATGCTGCAAGCATGGCTTAAAACAAGAAGCATTTAGTTATAATAAATAAAATAAAACTATTAGTCATTGTTTTGCTGTCTTTCTGTGAACTAATTGATGATTGCATTGTTGTGGCACTGATGGAGAAAAATACAAGTAATCAGTGTAACAGAACAATTAAAAATCTAACCTCTTATGTGTTTCACATTTTGAAATAAGCTGCTTTGTGTGGCAGCCTGAAGAGCCGGCAGCTCTTCCTCGTGGACTCAGCTCCATCGCAGCTGCTGATACATCGATGCCAAGAGGTTCCCACATATGTTTTCTTTTCCCCAGGTGAACGGGGTGGAGACGGGGGAGACCCTGTCAGCCTACAGCTCCTCCCCAGAGACAGTGTTCGGAGCGGCTTACCTGGCCATCCTGCCCTCCCACAGACTGGTGCACGGCAGCAGCTCTGTCCGCCGTGCCCTGGAGAAAGCCCTGAAGCCCGGCAGAGGTGAGCTTTAGATTTAGATTTTTTCCAATCAGCAACTAATTCATTTCTTTTATGTGAATCAGATTTTACAGTGTCTTGTCAGCATTTGAAATGGTACTTTGCAAAGGTTTTGATTCATGTACCATATGTGTGTCTTTATTGAACAACAGGTAATTAACAAAACAGAAGTGACAAATTAATCCTTACATGAGGAAGGCCCGGCATGTTTTATTGCTTTATGGATTAGTACTGTATTTGTCTACATATATTCCACATGGTTTGTACGGATGCTTGCTTGTGGAATGTCAAAGTATGGAAGTAGTAGCTGCAGTGGGCTGAGTGCATGTTAATTGGGATTCCCTCGAGGTTTCCTGTGTCTCAGTGGTAAATGAGTGCTTATAATGAGCTACCAGGGGAAGCAGCAGTGCCTCTCTCACACCTTCTGCCCTCTGCTCTCCAGACTCCTTAACAGAGGTCACCGCTTACAACCTGTTTACCGGCCACGAGATTCCCCTGGTCATCTCACACAAGGAGGCATTTGATGGCTATCTTGATACCGTGATTGGTGAGTTATTGATGTGTACATGTGTGGGTGGGCTTCAAGGTCAGCTAGAAAATTAGAGCTGCTTAGTAACAAAGTAGTTTGTTTGCATCTCGTGGCTAAGATTAGAGATAAACAAACAGGAACATTTCTTCTTAAGAGTCTGTAAATTTTAGTGGATTTGATTGTACCTAAGTATTTCTTGCTTTTTTTAAAAATGGACCCTGAACTGTATAAACCAGCAGGTGTTTGTCTCACACAGAGAGCTGGGGGTGGAACCCGAGGGATTGTTAAGGATTACTCACACCACAACACACTTAACATAACCACAGGGGTGTTTTTTTCACTCTCTCAAGAGATCAGTTATGTACGTGTCCATGTGTGTTTTTTCTTTCACTTTGTCACATGTTCATGCTGCACATGTGGCTGACAGGTATCCCAGACTGCAGTGAGGAGGATCTCTCTGTGGCCAGAGCTTTGGACCTGCGATGGACCACCGTGCTGAAACACGCTGAAGATGAGACTCTGATAAACTCCAATGAGGTCTGGCTGGTTTGTGATAAGCACAGTAAATTTCTGTCATTTCCTTATAAAGAAACATTAAAAGTTACCATTCTTCTGTCTTTCTGTAGTTCTCAGGCCTCACCAGACAGCAGGCTTTTGATGCCATTACCCAGAAGGCCAGAGAACAGAGGGTTGGTGGCCACCTTACAAGCTCTAAGCTCAGGGACTGGTTGATATCAAGACAGCGGTACTGTGGCACACCCATTCCTGTGGTGCATTGTGGGTCTTGTGGTCCTGTGGCCGTCCCTGTGGAGGAGTTACCTGTTACATTACCGAAGCTGCCGTCTCTCACAGGAAAAGGTGCATCGCCACTGGAGGCTGCTCACGACTTGGTCAACTGCACATGCCCCAGGTGAGAACTCTGAGATATGGTTAGTATCTAAAACTGCCATATTCATGTGTTGTTTTTTTTTTACTGTGGGTTAAATTGTGGTAGCTTATTGCGACTGTAAGTCATACCTCCTGAAGGACTCACAGGTAACAGCCCACATTGTCTCTTCTCCGGCAACAGAGGGGTCAAAACTGTATTAACTTAACATTGTGTTTTTGTTATATTATCAATTCCATTCTCTTGTGGTGGAGGTGGAATCTCCCTCCAAAGATACAAATATGTGCAGAGATGATGCACATCAAACACCCAAAACACCCACTCATTATGCCGTTTTAAGTGAGGAGGCAAACAATCCAAATGTGTTGAGATTGCAAACAAGAAATTATTTGTATTCTATACTGTTTTTTTCAGAGTGGTGATTTCAAAAAACATGAACAAAAAACAGAATGTAATGATTTTCAAATCTCTTGTCACCCATATTTAATAGAATACAGTAAAAGGACAGGATATTTAATGTTCAAACCAGCACACTTTATTGTTTTTATGTGAAAATACACATATTCCTAATTGATGCCTGCAACATGTTCCAAAAAAGTTGGGTTGTGTTTACCCAAAGCTCTAAAAAAGACAAAAAACACATCTACTTTTTGTTCTTCATTTAGAATTTCTGGTGTGGCTCTCTTGTCTACTTCTGAGTGTTAAAATTTGATCAAACAAGATTCTTAACTTCTCTGAAAACTTCTCCAACTGATCATGGGAATCTCTTAAATAATCTATTTTGCTCAAAACCAGAGGTCCTCGTTCACTTGCGGATCTTACACCCCTTTCACAAACAACAAAAGCACCCTTGAACAAGCCACCAGCGCCTCCTGTAGCACTGTAGCTTTGGCACATCAGCCCATTCAGCTGTGTGAAGTTGTAAATCGGATGCAGAACGGGGCGGAGGATGTGTTATTTCTTTTTTGCACAACAACAGCGATTGGCATAATGATCCTGTCCATCACAGTGTTTTTGGAGCGAGTGCTGAGTAATGTACTGTCTCCAGTGACGCCTCTCCTCTGCCCGTCCTGTGTTTCCTCGGGACACCAACACCGACAAAAATGAGTCCGTTGTCAGGCAGGCTGAGATGACTGACAGCTCCGCAAGAACACAGAGCACTGAGCACTGAGAGCGAGCTGTGAATTGTGTGATTAATGCTCGAGCTCTGACGGGTTATGTAATGAGTGGCATCTATGGCAGGAGCAGCGTGAGATGGTGATGGAGGTTACATAAGCCAGAAGTGCCTCCAGAGACACACCGGCGAATACTGTACATGCACACTCGCACATTTACCATTTGCACACAAGCGCAGTTTCACACACATACTCACTCACTCACTCACTTACCATTTAGGAATGATCTCAGTGAGTGTGTTTTGAGCCGGCATCTCCTGAGTCCCTTGCTGACATGGGAATTCCTCTCAGAATAAGACTAATCACTGTCATGGCAGCGTGTTGATTAAAACAAAGGCTCGCTCGCTCGCAGATGGCACAAGTCATCAGATTGTGTTCACTCACTTCCACAAAGCCACTATAATTCCTCCCATCAGGGGTGATTGATGGCTATAATCGCCAAGGCGCCGTTATCTCCTCTCCTCCCATCTCTCCTCCGTTGTTAAGTGTCTGCTGAAATTTGTTCTCTTCACTCGGCGACCGTGTCCAATTAAAGTTTGAGAGGAACACAGTGGAGCAGGGTGATGAGAGATGGTTTTATTTGTCCTTCAGGAAGTCATTTTCCTGTGCGTTCAGCTCCTCCCCAGACCCTCTGCAGCGCTGTAAATTGACCTGCCAACTGAGCCCTGCCTCAGCTTAGCATGGCTAGGTAGAGGTTTGTGTCTGTCAGTGTGTGTTGCTTCATGAATTCACAGGTAAAGAGAGTGACCACCTAGTTAGCACTACACACACACACACACACACACACACTCAAACATTCACAGGCAGTCGCGCAGCAGATGGAGGGCTGTTTTCCATGGGAAGAGAGCCCTCGTGGAGTGGGCAGCTGCCTCTCTTGCCTCATCTGTTTGAGAGCCTTTTGGCTCTTCCTTGGCTCGTCCTGCAAACACACACTCACACTTCACACACTCGTGCATACAGGTTGCTTCAGATTTAGTTACCTACTTTTGTTGTTAGGCTCCTTTCATGGCTTAGAGAAGGGCCATCTACCAGAAAGAGCACTGTCTAAGTCTGTGTGTTGTCTCATCTGATGCTCAATAATCTAACTGTAGCTGCTACCAGCTGTGTGTCGAATAACCACAGTCTGGCCTCTGATTGGCCGGCCTGGTGTGAAAGAGGAGGTAAGAAATCTCAGATTTTTTTCGTATCTGCATTTTCTGAAGTGTCTATTTTTGGACTCTTTATGATGGAAGATGCTCGGTTCTTCATATTTTCATCATTTGAAATAACACCTGGCTTCCAAATATTAACCTTGCTACACCTTAGTCTTGTTGCTAGGCAACCTCCAGCTCTTACCTCATCACCATAGCCTTATTATAGACCGGTATGGTTGGTGGTCGGTCGAGGGGTTTTTCCCCTCTTGATGTGTGTGTGTCTGTGTTGGTGAGTGTGAGATAAAATAAAAATCTAACGGTGAGACAGAAAGAGACAGTTAGACGTCCCACAAGGTCCAGTAAACGATCCGTCCTCTGATGCGCATAGAAAAGCTCAAAGCTGTGCTTCTGTTTATCTGTCTGGGACGCGGATTTTAACTCTTTTGAGACTCATTATGAAGTAAAAGTCAGACGCTTTCAGTGTTGCATCAAGTGCTTTATATCAAATCTGAACGAAAAACAGTGGCTAAAAGCTCCCTTTCCCTGTGTCTTTGCGGATGTCCTCTCCTCCTCTGTGAAAGTGATGTTGGCAGATTCGCATCACGTACCCAAGAACTGTTTGGCTTGGATAGTGAGGAGCACGAGGTGGCATTTCCAACGCAAACACATGATCATGTGTTCGGCCCTGCCAGTTCGCTCCCTGTTAGCACAGCCTGTTAGTCAGGGCACAGGAACACAGCTCCGGTGCCAGTCAGGCCTCAGCTGTGCTTCTCTGCAGGGACATGACCCCTGCCGCCAGATGGAGGCTGCTTTACACTCACATACACACACACACACACACACACATAAATCACATAATGTGCCATTTAGCATACAAACAAGGATCGTTCATTTGTTCGCTTTCTAATTTGTCAGCCTAATATTGATTTGTGTGCCGCTTTGCCAACTCTCTTCCCCTCTCTTCTGTCAGATGTAAAGGCCCAGCGAGGAGGGAGACTGACACCATGGACACATTTGTGGACTCAGCCTGGTATTACTTCAGATACACAGACCCTCTTAACACAGAAAGGTATGATCAGCCCTCAGTTTCTGTTTTTTCAACCCTTTTTCGACACATTTGAAGCCACCAAATGCAAGCTCTGTTATTTTCTTTTTTTCTCACACTGTGGCAGATTTTAGCACAAATCGCACAGGTCTTAATTACACTCAAATGAGAGCGAAATGAAGAGAAAGCTGCACAAGTGTCTCCACCAGTGGGCGGATAAGCATATATGTCTGTTTTTAGATATTTAGAACAAAAAACATTTATCTCTATTTAAGTTGCAGTGTAAATAGAAACTTAATTTTTCTCTTTTGCGTCACACACATATTGCACTGTACTTCCAAATGCACACTTTGTTCCCCGTGCACTCTTCAAAGTTACAGTCTAATACATAATTATGCTGACTGTAACATCTCCCATGCACACTGCCAGTCGCGCTCTCACACACACTTGCCTGGAAGTTGTATTCTCTGCCAATAGAGATTATGGAGCCGTGGCTGTCACCTGCTGGGATGGTGGCGATACCTTGAGCTTAACAAAAGAGATTAATTTCCCAGTGCCCTGACCTAGCTGTAAAGCTGCTTTAAAAGGGAGGGGGGACTTCTCTCGCCATCACTTTTCGAAACAGATTATGGCACAACAGAAAAAGCAATTACACTATTTGTGCACTGCAGTTAGCCTGCTGAGCCTCGTGCGCACCAGGGGAAACGATGAAAATAGGAAGCGGGGCATGTTGGAACTAGCAAGAAAAAAGGGAGGAAATGGGAAGAGGATGTTATATGGAAGTGTGTGTGTGTCGTGTGTTGCGGTTCCCTGGCCCGCAAATACACAGACTAAAAATTTTTTTTAGCCTTGAGGTTATAACTTTTTTCCCTGGTTCAATTATCTGGAGAAAACATCAGCCAGAGAGGTTTGGAGGAGAGTAATGACCAGTGTGAAAGGTGACACGCAGAGATAGCAGACTGTCCTAAAAAGCATCATTAGGTGGGATCCCTGCCTCTGCTGACCATCATGACAGTCCGGCTGCTCTCCTGTTGATATCTGAAAGGGACAGCCTGGTCTCGGTTAATCTCAGATGAACTTTTCTACTTAACTGTTAACATGAAAAGTCGAGTTTAGAGGAAGTCTTCAGAGCTAAATTCGAAACACATATTACTTCAGTTAATCCCTTGAGATAGAGGAGATTCAGGACGCCTCTGTTCACATCATCCCTAGATCTTGTGTATCAGATTCAGTCTGCCCCCTAGAGGAGGAGTGCGTGCACATTTGTTAAACACATAACTAGTACTGAGCGACGAGATGTTTTCTAAAAGCTTACTGTGAAATTTCACATAGACAAAAGTCTGCTTTGCAACTGTGCCCTAAAAATAAAGATGCTAACGCCTTTCAAAATAAAGTCACAAATAACTTGGAAACTCTCCATTCAGCACCATAAGGAGATAAAGTCAGGCAAATAAAAATTTAGGTCACAAAAATAAAATAAGACAGAAAATGTGAAATTAGAAAAACTGTAAAACTATAGTTGTAATACTAGAAAACTAAAGCTTCATTAATAGAAGATTTAAAGACTTAACATCCTAGACTGCAGTTCTTGGTCAATACAGCTCTTACATTTGCTATTCTTAACATGTCTGAACAGGAAGTCGTGCATGTCATATTCAATTATAGTTCCTGACATGAGCACTGGAAGCTGCAGAGATAAACTAAAATAAGAGTAAACAACATCTGCATTTACTTTATCAGCAGAAAAACTAAGGATGGAAAAATGTTTGACATTTGATCTCTAGGAAAAGGAAAAATATTAAAATTTAGAAATGACTGCTTTGACTAAGCATTAAAGATCTTTAAACATCTTGCACTTTTCTCTGTTAACACTTGATATTAATATATCTTCTAACATCTTATACTTCAAAAAAGACTCACAAATTACAACACAGCCTCTCAACGTTGCTGTTCCTCTGCAGGCCCTTTGAGCGCCACCTAGCAGATCAATGGCTGCCTGTGGATGTCTACATCGGTGGGAAGGAGCACGCTGTCATGCACTTGTACTATGCTCGCTTCCTATGTCACTTCTGCAAAGATCAGGGTTTCGTCGCTCACAGGTACAGCGCACAGTGCTTTATCTGCTTCTGCCTTTCATGCGCACGTGTGTGTGATAATTAACGGTCTTTCTTTTGCATCTTTCAGGGAGCCTTTTAAAAAGCTGCTGGTTCAGGGTCTGATCAAAGGCCAGACTTTTAAACTAGCAGAAAGCGGCCAGTACCTGAGGAGGGAAGAAATAGACTTCACAGGTAAACTCCAGATGAATCTGCAGGGTGCTTGTCAGTGTGACACATCTGTAAGAAATGGCCTCCTTCCATGTTGCTCTTCCAGATAAAACCACTGCTGAAAAAAAGGAGTTGCGACAACAATTTCATGCCTTCCTTTTAATTTAACTATGTAGTGACATCAAAGTCCCACCTAATCTTTTTGTGTTGCAAATGGCACCCTGTTTGTCTGGTGATGTATAGCAAGTTGAATGACAAGTTAACTAGCTCCTCTTGACAAAGTTCAAATCACAAGACATAACTTTGAGAGAGTAAGAGGTCTGTCACTATTGGCTTCATGCTAAAAACGTTTTAGTTTCTTTATATTGCTTAGGAGCAGGATAAAAAGGAAACACTGATGGCTATAAGGAGTGAGGATGCCTCCTGATCTCAGTGTTATAGACTTAAAGAAAACAAATAGGAAGCATAAGTAAAAAACACAGTGAGATTAAAAATTAAGTTTTAGAGTTCTTATCTTTTTGAAAAACCCTGCGAGCTGATCCGTAGAGTTTTCCACTTGGTCCAGTTATCTCTCACTCTGACCCCTTACCTGCCTCTTTTAGATAAGGAGCCTGTGGCACGTGGAGGTGGTCATGTTGAGGTGACGTGGGAGAAGATGAGCAAGTCAAAACACAACGGCCTGGACCCCCAAGAGGTTGTGCAGCAGTACGGCGTGGACACAGTTCGACTCTACATCCTCTACGCAGCACCACCTGAACAGGACATCCTCTGGAATGTCAAGAGTGAGCCAAGACATTAACACCGTCAATGTGGCATTATAAATTCAGAAGGACGCCTGAGCCTGTTAGTTTTCAAGCTTACACTGTAGAGAAAAATTCCAAACCTTCTTATCTACTGTGTCTGTGTGTGTCCACCACCTCAGCGGACGCTCTCCCCGGGGTTCTGCGCTGGCAGTCTCGGCTCTGGCAGTTGGTGACCAAGCTGAGGGGGGCTCGGCAACCTGGAGATTACCCCAACCCCTCCCTGCTGAAAAAGAAAGAGCTGGAAGAGACCAAGAAGATCTGGGAGAACAAGAACTATGCTATTCAAGAGGTAGCAACTCCATAACCTCAGACTGGCTGTGATCTTAAATAAATGACTAAAAATGTTTCACTGTGGACGTAATTAGGCTGTTACATATGGATACAGCCATTACCAGAAGGGGTCAGTAATGGACCCGAATTAAAAATCCAAGTATTTCTTTAAATTTTCCATCAGTAAGATAGGTGAATCATCCCATTACATCCCTTACAATGATCTTTTTTAATGTTAGCTCTCTATTTGTCTCAATAATATTCAGTTGTTGTTATTAATGTACAGTATTAATTCATTTCATTGAGTCTTTTTACACTGCAATACAATTTGCAGTTTGAGGGCATAGTAAGATGCCTTTTCACTATTATAAGGTACTTTTGATAGCATGATTTATGGTAATTTGCCACTTATTACAAGGCCCAACAGTACATAGTCTTGAGTTCCAGCCTTTCCATCCACCGTAACCTGAAACCCCCAGAGTAAAGAGTAAAAGAGGGAGGGGATGGAAATTGATTTTAAATCCACTCCGTCCCCTTTCACACTTTATAAATAGCCTCCTTTGGCTGGCAGGTTTGACTCTCTCTCCACCTCTCAGAGTTGGTGCTTTTAAAGGACCTCAGGCTGTTTGCCATAAGCTCCCAAAGCCAAGGCTGTCCTTTGATCTGTCCCTCAGAAAAGCCTCGCCATCGACCCCCCATCCTCCCTAAGGCCTTTTCCAAATGGGTTCTTCTTCCTAGAGGGCTAAGCGGGGGGGGGGGAATGTTGACACACTGTGTGCCGTCTGCTTTTACACAAGAAGAGGCTCCGCTCTTGGGCCATCATTGTTTTCTAATACCTCTTCAGAGACAGATTTAAAGCATCCTTGACACTGACAGTCAGTGAAGAAGCATCTGTGTGTCCTGTAACCGACACAGACTTTGTATGAATATATATATATATATATATATATATATTTTCTTTTTTTAAATTGTCAGGT
>JAUZTA010000030.1:15155139-15170097 GCA_034780835.1 Ctenochaetus striatus
GGAGCTGAGAGCTGCAGTATCATACTTCAAACCTCACTCGAAAAGTTGTGCAGTGCAAAACATGCTCATTGTAGCCATTATTCCTGACTTCATCATTTTGATTAAAAAAATCAGCACAATTTGTTTGTACAGAGGTGTACTTGTAACAATTTTATAGACAAATGATACTATTTATAGTTGTGGCAGAGGATGGGGGGTGCAAAATGTTTTCTTCTTCCTAGGGGGGGCTCAAAAGGAACCAATTGAGAAGCACTGATGTACATGAACTTACAGGAGGCTGTACTAAAGAGCTCCAGTTTTAGGGGTTTGAAAATAGGATCACCTGAAATTAACCAAGTGGTTAACCTGCCAAGAACATTAGCTGATATTACAGCTGAAAATAATGTACCCTATATTTTTTTCCTGATAATCCCATTTATGGAATTTATTGTCCCACAACATCTAATCTGCATATGCAAATTGCGATCTGTTTAGTTTTCTTGTAGGCTACAGATTTACCACTTAACAATCCCTGAATAATAGAAGAATAATAGATCATTACAATGGATGGATGTTTGGCAGCGTACAAACAAAAGAAAAAATATATTACACAATACATGCATTATTTAAATTTAAATGAGAACAGGCTGGTTGAATAGGCAGATCCTCAGCTTCTTCAATGATTGTTTCAATGCATATTAAGCCAGATTGTTACTGCTTCCTAACAATCTCTGGAAACCCTTTAATATCACCTATAAGCTACATTCAAATGTTGCCACTACTGTTTAGAGAATAAATCTTTGTAAGAACCATTTCTGAGGGATGATCTGCTAAAAGAAAAGTATGATAAGGGACCAACACCTGCTACATTTTCTCTAATATATCAATATGATGCTAATTCAGGGATTTTGTTTCCTTCTTCATTACTGGCAGTTATTTCTCTGGCAAAACAGCAGGGAATTTTATTGCCTGACGTGATTGATGCAAGCCAGGATGCTTTTCGTTTTCCTTCTATTCATCTACCTCCTCTGCCTTTCAATGCAATTCCACCATTGATTCATCTCTAAGACATTAGAGAGACCTTTGGCCCTCTGCTCGGATTCATTATTAAACAATTTAGCAACTCTTGTTTGCACCTGCGAGTGGCCAGTGCAGCCAACTGGTGATCAGAGTTTTTCATTTTGAACAGCAGCCGATTCCAAGTGAACTCTTGAGATTTTTAGTTATGATGGGAGTTGGTTTCTTATAAATATAGATAAGATGATTTTTACAATCCATGTAAAGCACCTCAGCTACTTTTACAGATATGAATCAGCGGGATGAATGTATGAGTGTTCATGCTCATTCTTAGCGTAGGTTAGCTTTCCGCTTTAATTTCCTGTTCTCTCCCTTGAATGAGATGATATCACAAACCTGATCCCTTGTGGTTTTACACTGTATATATAGAACATCCAGATGGAGGAAATCATACCTAAGCTACAAAAACAATGAGAGGTGTACTCAGCTGATAATCAAGGATGTACAGTCCAAGTCAGTGTTGAAAAAGAACAGTTATATAACATAAAAAGAAGTATGTGTGTATTATTTAATCACCCTCCCTCCTGGATGCAGTAAGTTTGTCTCCCAGGCCTTCACCTAACATTAGGGCTGTCACAGTTTAATGGCTATTTGCAGTAAATCCTCCATTAACTTGTAACTGAGCGCACTCTTCTTCTTTTTTTTTTGCAGGATGCAATTTAAATTCTCCAGACTATTAATCTCTGATCTCACTCAATTAATATTCAGCAAATATGAAAAGCCGTCCGCTAATGTTGAGCAAATCCAAATTTAAACAGTGTTTGTGTGATGGTCTTTATTGCGGTAAATGAGTTGAAAAGCGTCAGTGCCCGAATATATAGTTATTATAACAAATGACATGTTTAATTCTTACAAATGGACTCCAGCACTCATTTTCTCAAAGAGATTAATCTCCATGATATCATTAACCTCGAATGAGCGCGGTGAACCCGCCATATGCCATATATGCTGAATATCCCTCTGCCAGCTCATGCAGAAGTTATGACTGCAAAATGCATCTCATAAATTATTTATAAATCTGTTTTGAAGGGCGCAGTATCTTGTGACACCATCAAGAGAGTAACTTGCCATAATAATAATAATAAGAAGAAGAAGAAGAAGAAGAAGAAGGATGATGATGATGATGATGATGATGATGATGATAATTTGTATTTTTTTGTTTTTTGTTGCTTTATTAGTTTTTATTAGATGCAAGGAGAGAGGAGAATTGATAAGGCAGCAAAGTTTTTTGTTAAGTATGATAAACCAGTTTATTGTTTCAGAAATAATCCATGACATCTAAAAAAAATATGAACAAATGTGTGGATGGACAAGCCATCACCAAGACAAACATCACGAACTTCACACCTAAATTTTGCTTTATCACTGTGGTGTTAGTTTTATTGTATCCTTATATGCACATTGTTGTTCAATAAAACTGTTAAATGTTCAATTGATTTAAGATACAGATATTTTCAATTATTTCAAAATCATTAAAAAGTTCCCGGCCAAGAGATTCCTAAATTACAGATTTTCTCTCACATTATAAATCCGGTTGGAGTTGAAAAGCGACTTACCCTTGATTTAAACCTGTGACTTTAAAAATCAAATGAAAGCATACAGCCTTTTCATGCTGTAGAAATATAAAATGCACCTATTCAGCATTATTTCATGCATAAAAACAACTCACGTAAACTCCAAAGCTTTTACAAGCTGCTTTTAATCATCTTCTTTACATCAGAGTCTGAATCACTTTGTGGTCCATTATCAATGTTTGTATATCCATGCACACTGTTTTTTCCTCTACTTCACCTCACGAGGGTCACCTGCAGTTTTTACTTAAGTACCTTTTCATTTATGTCCACTGCCATGTTCACATGCATTAGATGATTCACCGTCAGTAATGTTGAAGTTCTACAAAGTTCCACAAAGTTCTTCTCACCTCCTCAGAAATCACTTGTATGTCCCTCTCATCCTTAAACACTTTCAATCTTCCTGCTTTTTTTCGCTGCCTGGTTGATCTAAGACAGAGCCGCGCTCCATTAACACTCAGTCGTCATCCCTCTAATCTGCCTCTGCACCTGTTTCAAATGCCAGCTCTCCTTGAGGAAAGCTTGAAGAGGAGATTCAAAGGGGGCAGCAATTCAATGTCACTTTGTCGGAAGGATCTGCGAGAGTCTTGTGCACCTGCATGTGTTATATTCCAACAATGACTCCTGCAGCTTTCTGCTGAGAAAAAAGTGAAATCTCCAACAGGATTTGAGGCAAGTGGGGGGGGCAGTGGTAAGAAAGATTATTTGCACTCACAGATTCACCTTCAGTCAGTTTAAATTCATTTAAGATCTTTTTTTGTACAGCATACAAAGAGCACGCTTAAAAGAAAAAAAAAGGAAAAAGTTTTAATTGGAATTTTATCATGCAGGCTTTTTAATTCCTTTCTTCCGCAGCCCACTGATAGACTTCTGTCACTGACTGTGAAATATTTGTCTCTTGAGCTAATCTTCCTCATTGTGAATCCCTAATTTAATGATATTCATGCCCCTACACCGCTACTACCTTCATTTGTTAAAGGCTCATTTTGACATTACTGTTTCACCAGCACACACTGGTCCACTAATATGCAGCATTAATCCCTGACATGTAGCCTTAGCAACAGATGCCTCGATATTAGTCAAGATATTTCTGTACATCTCACTAAAAACCCCTGCTGCGGCACCTCAAACATACATGCACATATACAAAGGCACACAATAGCGGTAATTCTAATCCTTTCTCTCATATTCTTTCCTGCAATTAGTTTCCCTCCTACACGCTGCTTTCCCTTTATTTTTCTTGAGGACATTTAAATACATGGCTTCAGAAAAATGCAGGCCCTACTAATGGATGGTATGTAAACTAACTGCTACAGTGTTTGGCAGAAAGAATCCTGGAAATAGTGTATGCATATTCAACTCCTGGATGAGCAAAGTAAAAAGTGTCAATGCATTTTTAATGTCCCCTGTGGGGAAACTGGATTCACGGAAGTTTAGGCAGCGGTGGAACACAGGAAATATTATCATACAGAATTCAAGAATTTAAAAAAATACTAGTAATGAACATTATTTAATCAAAACTCCAAAAGTCAGGATCATGTGAATCAAATTTATTAATAAGTCTGATGATGTTCCTGTCCATCACATCTTCAACTCAACATCCAGACAGATTTCTGGCACATCTCAGCGGAGTTGGGAGACAACAAGTCAGACTGGGCCATGTTCAAAGCCTTCACTGTGAAGGAGTTGTGGCCTGAAGGTTTTTGTTGACTGCCATGGCGACAACATAAGAACCTGCCTCTTGTGTCTTTCACAGCGGGGAGTACTAAGCAGCTGAAAAGGCTTTTTCACAGTTGCATGAAGCAAAATTTCAGTTGCAAGTTCATTAAGGTGATGGAGAGGGACTTCAGGTCAGCCCAAAGGGAGTTTGTAGTAAATTGTCCGGTGACTCAGAAGAGGAAAACAAGGCTTGGTCAGGTTTGCGCTCAGCCAGGGAGGAGAAATGCTAATTCAGACTAGGGGATATTGTCAGGCTATTGAAAGAGTACTTCCTGAAGGTTCTCAGTTGGGCTGTAAAGTCCTCTGTGGAGAAGGAAGAGTCTGAAAACAAGGGGGCTGACTCGTCCATATACCTGGCAGAGGTCAATGAAGTTGTGAAGAAGCTCCTCAGTGGCAAGCAGCAGGAGTGGAGATGCCGAAGGCTTTGGAGATTGTTAGGATGTCTTGGGTGACACATGTTTTCAGTGTTGCATGGACATCAGGGACTGTACCTGTGGAATAACTGATTGGGGTGGTAGTTCCTGTTTACAAAAAGGGGTACTGGAGGTGCTCAGCCTCTGCAGGAAGGTCTGTTTCAGGGTGCTGGAAAGGAGGCTCTAACCAGTTGTCGAACCTCAGACCCGAGAGGAATGCCCATTTTGTGAAAGTGTGCACCAGCTCTTTACTCTTGCAGGCTTACTTGAGGGAAGCTATGGGAGTCTTCTCGTGCTGTCTACAAAGCTTATGACTGTATCCCCCAGGGAGCCCTGTTGGGGGCACCGCAGGAGTGAGAGCTATCTGGTCCCTATACAACCAAGGGGGAAGCTGTGTGCATATATACGGCACAAAGTCAAGCAAGTTTCTGGTGGGTGTTTGAATCTGTCAGTTTTGCTCTTTATCTCCAATCCTGTTGTGATTCACGGATCTGACCTTTAACGAGTCGTGTTGAATTGATTCCCTCTGATAAGTACTTTTAAGCAATTGTTAAATCAAGAAACTCGTGACAGAATGTAGAAGAAATCCATTGTGTTTTTTTTTCTTCTATAGCCATTTGCATCTCTGCCTTAGTAACATGATCAGCTTATGACGTGGTCACTTTTTCATCCGTATGCCGTCTAAATGTTTTTTAAATTTATGCAGCTTTGTTTAATTTTCAATGTTATTTTTAAAGAGAACAAACAAATTTGAGCAACATTTTTTCTGTTGTACCGTTATTTCTATTTAAATGTTTGTAAAATTGAATTCTGAATTTCATGACAATGTTAACAAACAACTGTCTGTTTAGTTTTAGTTCTGTTTATTTTTCGTGTCTAATACACTTAACTTTTCATCGATTTTTCCAAAAAAGACAAGCGGCAGTAAGAGAGAAAATTCAAGCAGGTCAAGAGATCACTCCGCAGTAATTTCTAATGCACAGTGGAAGAAAATCAACACATTTAAAATATATTTAATTCTATTTTTTTTGTTTATAAAATTAGATCATGATGTTTTCTTCGGGCCACTATACCCTCCTGAACATCATCCAATCAGATCACATAAACTCAGCCTACTGGGTACGAAATGCCTTACTGGAAACCATGTGAGAGCTTTAAATACAAGCTATACCATTAATCCAATTATGCTCAGTAATCAGGCTGCATGGTAAGTGCATGTAAATGGACTCTGTGAATGCAGGCTATAATTTAAGTGTATTGAATCAACATAATTTATTTCGTTTAACCTTTACTGAAATATTAGACAGCCACCTGTTATGCTGTTAGTAAATGGAAAGCTTTGTGTGCAGATTCTCTCTGAACAGAAGACATTATGCTTGATTTGAAAAGGTTCATATACACATAAAGGGTTTATTTTTCAAAAACAGATAAAAAACCATTTCTTATATGAATAAACCAACACAGGTTTAATTTATATCCCTGAATGCACATTTCAAAGACACAATTTAGGAAATTAAATGAAAACAGAGCTGACTGCTGCTGTGACAGCTGTAAATGAACCCTTCACTTATCATTCAGCCTGACTCGTAGTCTTCCTGCTCAGGGTATCGCTGCATAAATTAATAGAGGCAGGTCACTCCTCACTGCCTTTCCTTACAAGCCTTCAAACAAGCCCCTGAGATGTTCCAATTACTACCTCCATCATCTCCATGAATGGATAACTGTACATCCTGCCACGTTACCAGTTTAGAGGATGTTCAGCGTTGAAGTTCATTTCAGAAAAGTCCCCCATGACATTTTACATGGTGAATTTGTAATCTATTGATTCATGCGTGAGTACTGCCCTTGAGATATCCAGACCGTACTTTGCATGCAGAGATGAACCCAGCATCAGCAATTTAATTAAGAGTGTACACTTATATATGCTAAATCTATAATCGTGGCATGCAGCAGTCACGAGTGGCTCGCTAATCAGCTTTTGTGCCTTGAAGAGAAAACATGTCAATCAGATTCTTTTTCTAAATTAAATTATGCAGAGGTGAGTCGTGTGCAGTAAATCTGAGACACACGCAGGAGATCAAGAACACTTTGAGTTATTTGCTAAGAGGTTTTTATGGATTTTCAGCAAACAGTGAAAGAACTTGGACCAAAGTGAAAACTCTAACAAGCTGACTGTTATTGTAATCTATCCGGAACATGCATACATTTTCTGAAAATTCTTCTTAGTGCTGAAAAGAGGATGTTGTTACATCTTTAACTAATTTTTCTTTGATCTGAATGACTTAAAATAAACTTTACATTAAAGTTTACTTTTTATTTGCATTCGGTTTGAGTTCAAATTCATAGTTTCAACCCCAACAAGATACAATCTCATGGACTTAAGTAGCATTTTACTGTGGGTTGCTAAACTGTCATCTGTGGCAAAATGCTCCTTTCTTTAACACACTGGACAACATTTCAAGGGTGTGAAGACTGAGACTCACATTTCCAGGCATCTTGATTGAGTTCTGTGGTCGACAGCAGACTTTGATTTGGACTGATCTCTCCTGCGACCCGTCAAAGAAAAAACAGAGATAAGACGAACACTCAGTGGCAAAAATAAACCCCTCAAAAAGAGGCTTGTTTAAAATTTGCCCTCATCTATTTTCCACTGCCCATATTTAGATGGTTGGTGATGGCATAATGAATTCAGAGGTTGGCGTTTTCATCCTCTGTTGAAGAGTCCTTTTGTTTTCCAAGTGTCTACAATCCAGTTTTTACCTTTGGAAACATAAAGGTCACACAGAGGTCAAAATTAAGAGCAAAGTTATGGTTTTGCTACCCCAGTTTTTGTCATTTTTAAATCAACATATCATCACGTTCCTGCAATCAGGTGATTAGCTAAAAAACCAATAGCAATCATCTTTTTTCTATTTTAAAAGTCAGATTATAACAAAATATAGTTTAAAAAATTATATCATTGTACCCGTCCTTTGAATTGTTTCTGCCAAACCAAACACTGATCGGTTGTCTCAGTGTGTTTTGGCTGCCACTCACCTTTTGTTTGATCAACAGAAGTCTGATTGTTTCCAAAGGTGAGAAACCAGCCATTTAGCTTAATTGTGATGGTGGACTCAAAATAGAACATAGTAAAGGACAGGCTGGCATGTATTGAATGATCCTGCTTAACCCACTGACTCCAGCCAAACTAATTTTCCGCCTCAAACGGCAGCAGACAAATGTAGCATTTTCTGAACTAGAGCACATATTGACTGATGAAGTGTCGTTATGTTACTTAATCCAAGAGGTTTAGTGGTGTAAAAAAAAAAAAGGGACACGTTGTGATAAAGTCCTTTTTTTCCCTGGAAATCCTCTGCTATGTTTCTCTGATGGAAAGAGAAGAGCCATCAGGATTTGGGTGTAAAGTTACTCTTTATAAATGTTCCAGGAAATAAAAAGCTGAAAGCAGGCTAACATCAGTGTTAGCTTAACCAGAAGTTACAGTTAAAGTTTGAATTGAATACATAAGTCAATAAGTTGATCATATGTGTTTTTATACAAAATCAAAGTAAGTAGTAACTATAAAAGTTAAATATATGCAGTGAATTAAAAGAGTGTGGTATTCCTCTGAATTGTAGTCGAGCATTAGAATAAAGTAGCATTAAATACAGCTACGTTAAAATGTAGTTAAGTAGCCTGCAGCTGCGCTTTCATCCGTCCACCATTGAATACATGTAACACTTTGATTCAATCTCAGTTCCTGCAGTACTTGAAAGGACATGAGTGGATTCATGAATGCGGGATTAGCTGATGTCAAGCAATTAAAAAATCCATTGTCATCATAATCTCTGGAGAGAATGCACCTTTTATTAGATGTTTTTTACGATGCATTTAATTATCTCCCTTTTGAAATGAGATCAGCGGGGGGCAATCACCTCTGACCACACATAATCATTTTGCATGTTTCCATTTTGTGATAATTAGAGCTCATGTTGAGCAATCAACATTTTGACAAACAATAAATGAGCTGAAGACTGAAGACTGCTTTCTAATACCTATGGGGGCTGAACTGGCCGAGCCACTGACACTTGAACATTGCTGTTAATTTGCATCTCTGTGTCATGTAATGTGTCTTTTTGCCACATCATAATGACAGCTAATCCACCACCTGCAGTTAAACTGCTCCGCTTAAGTACATGTATAGATTCCAAATGCATCTCAAAAGAAAAGACCTCTTGATTGGGGTAGAAATCATTGGCTTAACCAGAACTAAGATAACAGAGAATCTGGAGCAACTATGATTGTTGTTGTAGTTCTCATTTAATGCATTTATGCAAAAGTTTTACTTTACAAAGGGTCTAAAGTCAAGAGAGGGTTATTCATATTCATCACAATCATTTTTTCAATCATAATTATTTCATTAGACCTTTTTCATGAACATGTTCTGAACTTAAAAGTGATGTTGACCGGAGGATCAATCCTACACTTTGGAGACCTTCTGACTTTTCCTCTAATACCACCATAAGTTATAATTTATTGTTGGTGTTTTCTTGGTACATATGCTAATTCATGCCCTCCCGCTGTAATTTATAATTAATTTCAATTACCATAATTTTCCTGAGACAAAAACAAATCACCAGGTTGCATTTTCACTTTTTCATTTACCTAGATTACAACCAAATACTTGGCCAGGTAACAACATTCAAATCAGTCCAATCAGTTTGAGTATGAGTGTGTGTGCGTGAGAGTGTGTGTATGTCTTACACCTGTTGAGCATGATATACCTGTAATTCAGACAAACATGGACAGAATTTATTAAGATCTGTGCCATCTGTTGAACCTTTAGAGACGAAATCTGACAATGCCGGGGGGGTTTATTCTGTTCTTTTACCTTGCAACACGGTCTTAAAAATTATTTGATATATGTTCAACTTTTATATCTGACAGCAAACATCGAAGATTAAAGTGTGAGCAAAAATAATTATGTTTACAACCCTGGGCAAAAAGAGCCATAAAAAAATACTCTGTGTGTGTGTGTGTGTGTGTGTGTGTGTGTGTGTGTGTGTGTGTGTGTGTGTACCATGATGGAGAGTATCATTTCATAATCCTCTTCATCCATATTTCAGTGCAAAGCCACAGCTCAGCTGAAGTCAACCCTTACAGTCCTTGCTGCCAGTGTAAACCCACTGAGTCTCTAACATTAACAGTTTTACTCAAACAGCATCATTCATAGTGTTTTCTGTTTGACATACAGCAAAAGACAAGTGAGTCCAGATGTTTATTAGTGACTGTTTTTTCTCTTTTAGTCCAATCAACCATGAATCTTTGTGCTCTTGCAAAACTCTGACAAATTCTTAGGCCAATTGCACATTTAAACCATGTCAATTCATATATTCAAATTTGATCCTTTCTGCCTGGTTACACTGTCTAATGTACCTGGGATGAAATAGGTCTTGATGCGTGGGGCGTCTCTTCTCTACAGGTGTCAATAAATGCCTGTCTGCTTTTACGTCACTGCATAATTTTGCATCTGCATATCAGTGTTTGACCTTTTTCAAGCACTTTAGAAGACCAATAGCAAACCAAGGACTTGACATGACAACAACAGCCGGAGTTTTACATGACAATAACACTATCTTTCTTGCCACGATTTAAACTAACATTGAGCGATCATTAAATGTGTGATATTTCCATGAATTATGCTCGCCACTTGTGTTTTCTGACGCCATTTCCCTGATGTTGTAAGTGGAGAGCCTCTCAGCCACTCTTTGGTGTCCTCCTCAGTGTCTCTGAAGTGCCTTTTCAGACCTTTTAAATGCATCACAAACAACATCCAAAGGGAGGGGAGAACCATGAAGTCCAGTATGACTCTGTATGATATAAAAGCATCAGTTTTGTTTGGAATCAACAGAGGACCTTTCGATGCTTGGCTAACAGTTATTATTTTGATACCTACTATCACTGTGTTTATACAGTTCAGTGATGAATTTTTGGTGTAGGCCTACAATCTGCATCAGCTTTTAACCCTTTTTACAATATTGCCCCAATGTTGACTGTAGTTTGATCAAACTCTAATTCTAATTTTAAGCAAAATCCCTTGACTTTTTCTCTAGTGCCACCATGAAATTGACATTTTTATTTATTTTTCTACGTCTTGATGTCTACTCTTTGTAAAGTAATTGAATATTGTGATCATCCCCACTGGCTTTGGTGATCACTTCATAACGCATAATCATTAGGTCAAAGTTTTTCATTTTATGCAACATTTTGTGTTATAATCAAACGCTAACATTCCCATCAGCCTCAGCTACACTTTGTGTTTCATGCTAATTAGCTAATAGTGCTAACAGGGATGCTAACACAATGAATTACTATCTAAAACTTTTCGGTAAAATCCACTTAGGTGTAACACTAGATTTGAATCATCACAAAACATCTATACATACTTTATGCATATAAGATTGCACTGCTAACCAAATCAATAATGGGATTCAACTGATGATAACAAAAAGGGCAGAAAACAAAAAAATTAAAAAACCCTCTTTCTTTCTCTCTCTCTCTCTCTCTCTATATATATATATATATATATATATATATTAGGGCTGTCAGTTGATTAAAATTTTTAATCGCGATTAATCGCATTAGATCCTGAGTTAACGCGTTATTAGCGCGTTATTAGCACGTTATTAGCACGAATTTTTACCCTGCCCTTTTACATTTACAGTAAATACAAATTACTTTTGTTTTGTCCAGAGAACCATCGGGCAAAACTTTAAAGCTAAACTTTCCGTTTAAAAGTCCCTTTTCTGTATCCATTTCTGCTTTATAACTGTTTGCAATGTTATTTTAGCGCCACTTTCTGAAACTACAGGAGCTGGCAAGGCACAGACCGTGCGTGCGTTAATTGCGCGTTAAAAAAATTTGTGCCGTTAAAAGGAGTTTTTAACTTCGACAGCTCTAATAATTATGTAACATTTTACTGGACAGTCATAGTTAATCTCTTAACTGAGTGGCTCATCTGGTATGAACTTGTGAAAAAAAATCAATTTTAAAATTAAAAGATGATCAGTTGTCTGAAAGACAAGCAGACGGCACTGTTTCTTCTTACCAGTTTAAACCGGTTTCCTAACATGAAGCCTAAATGCTTTGGCTAAAGGATGTTATCTGCTGGGAAAACATTCAGTGTCTTTATCTGACAACTTTCCATAATTTGTGTTCCCACAAATCTCCACACTGCTATTACATCCATAAAAGATATCTGTTTGTCTGTGTTACACTGTTTGGTGAGTTAACAGTTTCATGAATGATCGATGGCCAATAAAACAGAACATGTCAGCCACAGTGATGTGGAAAGTGTCTCTCTGTGATGGTACAGTTTGTAGAGAGCATGTGTTTTGACATGTACAATTGTAGCAGATAGGAAACCTTTTTGTTTCTTATGAACACTGCCTGGTTGTTTTACATTGTTTAAATGTTCAAGCGTCAGTGTTTGGGTGAGAGTGACTGGTGTGAATGTGTGAGTGTGCATGTGTGTTTGTGTGTATCTGAATGTGTGTGTGTGTGTGTTTTTTAAAAGAGCACCTTTGGGTGAGAGTCAGCAATTCTCTTCTGTGCATGTGTGCACTTGTCTGTTTTTGTTTTTTGAGTGTGTGTGTGTGTGCTTCATCTGGTGTCATCCAGAAGAGATCACACCACCCACTTTGTGTAATCCTTTAGTGTAGACTCTTCATAGAGGAATTATGTATTATTCAGTTGACACTTTGTGAAATTTTATCCAGTGTGAAACCATTTTTTTATTTGAGTTGAGCCTACAAAGTCAAACCACCACTGACTGTTGATGACGCAGATCTCAAAGGATTGTCTTGTTGTAATTACCTTGTCATCCAGTAAATCTGCCCTTCAGTTTTGATGTATGAAGTTCTAGGAATTACACTTAGTTTTAAGATTCTTCTAAATGCCTCTACTTATGTGGCTAAAGTGCTGATCTGGAGACAGTTACATCGCCTTATGTCATCATCTTTGACAGATTACAGAGTGGAGAAATGGGCAGAGCGGCTGGTTTGGGAGATTTTCCCTGCTGGAAATTCCCACTGAAAAAGGCTAACTTTTCACAATGACCCCAGTTTTACTGAACACTGAACAAGTCTTGGACGACTACACCCTACTATATGTTCACATTAAGGCTGTCAGTCATAGAGGTTGCAGCATTTCTAAGAAGTCACATTTTTCCCATCTCATTTCCCATGAGTGATCTCGCATATTCACACTAGTTTCTTGATGTAGTCGAGAATGCTGCACTGTACTGCTAAACCTATACAAATGTTTAAATCCAAATTTATTCTAATGGCAGAATTTGTTGCTGAATTTGCTCTCGGTTCCAGTAGAGATAAAAATCTAACTGGAAACTGAGTGGCTCATGTAATGTTAGGCTTGGTGTGTTGATTAGCCTTCTTTTTTAATGCAGTGCCCTTGTACGTATCTCAAACGGTGGTGCTATTAAAATAACAAAAGGTCGCCTTTTTCCCTCCATAGGTTGATGAACACAGAAAACAACCTTTTGCAAACCAGGGAGGAGGAGGGCGGGAGCTTCGAGCGGACGCTGGTCGCCTCTGAATTCATTGATTGGCTGCTGCAGGAGGGGGAGATGGCAACAAGGGACGAGGCCGAGCAGCTGGGGCGGAGGCTTCTTGAACATGGCATCATCCAGCACGGTGAGGAGGATTTGAGTGGCTGTTCTTAGTGTGTGCACACTAAAAATTACCAGCATCAATCAGGTAGTGCATACAACATTGTGCTCTCTGTTTAAGTACTTAAAAGTTTTATTACCTTTGGCTGGATCTGCTTAACCCAGCTTCAGCTGAGGTGGACATGGTCAGACAGGAGGTCATGCTTTTGACAGATTGATGATCTGTGAATGACATTTGGTGACAGTTTAGCTCATAGCATGGTCACACAGCTACATGATCCGCTGGTAGGTCATGGTGACATGGCTGTGGTGTTAGGTTCTTCCATGAGTCGAATTCAAGCTAAAATCAGACTCCTTCACAGCTTCCCTGCTAACCCAGAGACCATGCCATTTATAACACGGAGTTACCTTTGGTCTTTTGGGTCATGCAGTCTGATAACTGTTGTGTACTTATAGATTACAGAGCTATGCACACTCTAACACTCCCTTTGACTCAGTTTTAAAGGCCTTGTCAAAGTTATGCGCAGCAGTTTCAAGCACAGAGGAGACCCAGCTGACCACTAAAACATTGCATTTGTGTCCAGATAGATTGGACCCGGCTTACATTTACACTTCTCACTAAAACAAAACAAAAATTTAAAAATATGTAGCTCTTTCAGTGTGAAACTAGAAACAGATCATCAAGGTCTCAAAGGGGGAACGAAATGGAAATTGTGAATTCAGCGGTCATTCTCATCCACTTGTAAAACTTATTGCAGCTTTTTGGGCTCCCAGATGTTTTTCACTGACCCACATTACATATTTTCTGTGTCTTCTGTGCCTGACCTGACCTGGCTATGTTCAAGAGTAAGCAGAGTTACAGAATGCTACACAGTGATAAACATGAAGGGAACATGAGGATAACAGGAGGTCAACAAGTTCCTCTGGAGCCTAGAACCAGGGCTATCATGTTATCTGTGAAAATGTGATAAATATACATGTGTACACGTGCACACACACACACACACTCAGACTGTCTCCATTTGCCTTATTCCTTTGGTTTAGATGTAAGTGTTAGCATCAAAAGCACCATAACTACCACGGGCAAATGATCTTGAATTTAAAAAATGACTTAGGTAAAAGTACAGAAGTATTTTTATATATGTTTATATGTTGGTTTATCACAAATGTATTGTACAACACATTGACAGCATTCTGACACTGCAATTTACCTATAATATATACAGTTTGGTACCCTAATCTGTTATGATATAAGATATGATCATATTTTATAAGATGACAGCATGTTTTGTGTATGACATTGCAGAAATACACTTTCTAGACACACTTGTAGAGCAGTTTTGAGTTCACAGTTTTGCTCAAAGGCATTTTTCACATATAAACAGGACAGTTGACAACCAAACTAACTCTACAATTATTGAAAAACCTGCTCTTCAGCTTCAGCAGCAATTAACATGCAAATTTTTAAAGTTAGCAGTAACTCCAGCTCTAGATAAATGTAGTGGAGCCGTTTTAAAGTATAAAAGAGTAGAAA
>JAUZTA010000030.1:15201184-15211822 GCA_034780835.1 Ctenochaetus striatus
TTTATGTTCTCTCCCTCCATCCTTCTGGCTCTGTTTTTCCTCATTTCTTTTTCTCATCTCTGTTTTCTTCCTCATTTTGTTCCAGTTTTCATCAATAGCTCTATGGGTCATGTTCCTTTTTTTTTTTTGCAGGCAGACAGAAATTAGAGGTGAGACAGAAGTGTGACCGCATAAATTAGACTGGGATTTGATCCCAGTGAATTACAGCAGAACATGGACGACCTCCCAAATGCTATGGGAGCGTGTCCTGCTCAATCCCTTCATTAGGGAGCATGTGATAGCCATTAATTTTTGCCTGGTCTGTCCCCTGTAAGCTGCAGCATCTGGTCAAAGGGGATTTGAGCTTGAGGATTAGTGTGTGTTCTGCCTGTGGAGGATGTTTGTATATACAACACAAAGGTCTGGATATCATCAGCAACTCCCACTACCAAACGGTGGGTCACCCCAGATGGGATTTTCATCTCCAAGATATTAATAATGTAGCAAATCATCTGGTATTCACACCCAAGTAGTCATATTTAAAACACTTTAAGTCCTAGGATATCTCTTAATTGGTTTTTTAATGTCTTCCTAATCTCAAAAAAATCACAAATTTTACAAATGCACATCCCTGTTTTTATTGAAAAATAATGAAACAATTGCTTTGACATGCAGTTGTATTAGAAGTTGCAAGATCAAGTTTGAATTGATTTCTTTTTTTTAGAAAACCATAAAATGGAAATAGTGGTAAATTAATTAAGAGTGAAAAAAAGAAAACAGATCCTTTGTGATAAATCCTCACAGTAGTGTGCTAATATTCTTGTGACTGGGTGACAAAGTGATAGTGCCAACAGACAGATGTTTAGAAGGTAATATTTGACCATTTCACAATTGTATGTCAGCAGCTGGGGTTGAGGAGAGTGTCAGTAGTTCTGCAGGTCCTCCATGTATTGGAGAAATTTAAAATTTTGAATATTTAAATTTTAACCTGATGGTAATAGGGTTAGTCATTAGAATATATATAGGAACCATGACTATCTGCAAGAAATTTCATGGCAATCCATTAAACAATTGTTTTAAGATATTTTACTTAAAACGAGAAAGTCAACCTTGATGTGGCAATAAAGCAAAAGTCATGAGATCAACAAAAACAATAGGATGAATTCTCTGTGGACAATTAATATCTGCATGAAATTTTCTTGACAATTTACTGAATAGCTGATGAAACAGTTCACATTATGTGAAAATTTGAACCTCCTGTGATGCTGTGAAGTGAAAAGTCAAGGAATCACCAAATAATCTAGAATTATTGCTGTTGGAAACTTGAATGTCTGTACATTTTTTTTTGCAGTCCATTTGTTTTTAAACCAGTCTGGACCAAAGGCCAATCAACTAACCAACAGACATACAGGCAGACAGACAGAGAGACATAAAGACAGACATCACTCTTAATGGGACCTTTGTTGCTTGTGTGCCAATAACAAAACCTCATCTTAGCAGCATTTTATTTCCTGCAGCTGATCTTTGCCGCAAATATTTGTTTTACTGTATAAAAACTGACTGTTACGGAGATAAACTTGGACACAAAATCACTGTTTGTGCTGCATATGAGACTTAAGCTACAATAGAGCTTTTTTCCTCCGTCTGACCTGTGGGAACAACTCTAATGTTACTGCAGAAATTGCGTAGTGAGCAACTTCGTTGATTGTTGTTGTTTTTGTTCTTTTTTTGCTGTTGTTGTTTTCATTTGCTGGATCTACGTTTGGCCTGGAAAAGTATTGAAAAGTGAAATGTAAATTTTGTCCTGTGCTCAGTCCTCAGAGGGGCCGAGGAGTGACCTGGCACCTTGTGTCGCTGCTTCCGGTGCAGCATTGACAGAAGTAGGATGGATTGGGGGGGGGGCAGATACCTGACTGTGGGGGTTTGCCACTGTCACATCTGAACTTCCCAAAAAAGTTGTTGTCATGCCCATTTATTATTTTAAGTCCATCCTCTTTCCTGGATAAGTCAGTCACTGTAAAGATGCTGAATGTGTGTGGTTTGCACTGTGCTTGTGTGTGTGTGTGTGTGTGTGTGTGCTCACAGTGTGCATAGTTAATTATTGTAATTGATTTTGTTGATTAGCTGACAGCCTGGGTCAATACTGTGTTTCAGGACACTTCACAACGGATTATGTGCTCAAGAACAAATTTACAGAGATATTGCATTTTTGTGGTCGTGTGTGTGTATGACTGGATATGTGTGTGTGTGTGTTTGTGTGGTGAGTGTGTGTGGTTAGAGGGCAGCCTTGTGAATTAGTATGAGTGAAAGTGTTGCCCAGTAATATCAGTTATAATGAACAGGGGGGAGAACCAATGATGAGAAATCATTTATTCATAAACAAAAGAGAGGATGAGATGGAACAACCTGTTTTGAATTTAAAAACGGCTAAATTATCCAAACCCAGACTGCCGTCACCTCGCCACTCAGCTGCTGCTGATGCTAATCCAGCTTGTCATAATCATCAGCCACTTTGGACTAAATGAAGCATTGAATCGTTGGAGAAATTCTGTGCAGGAGGCTCAGCTGAATTTGCCCTGTTGTTATTGTCAGAGCATGTAGATAATGTCCTTTGATTGTAAATAAGCAGAATTAACTATAATTAGGCAATGGAAGGCAGCCTAATTTCATACACAGGGCAATTTAAAGCTCTTTACAAGTTAATAAAAATAAAAATAAAAAATAAAAAATAAAAAGATTACCAATTAAGAAGTGTAAAAATACAGTTAAGAGATATAAAAGACTTAAAAAGTAAACTAGCAAATTCAAAGAACACAACAAATACTCTAAATATCTCAGATACATTTTATGTTTTTTCTTGAATTTTCTCATCTGTGTCCCGATCTCATCTGCAGGAGGTAGATGAGATTCATAGATCATCTAACCTCACCATCCACAGACAGATGACAACTACTCAGGGTAAAGCTCTGAAATAAAACAGAAGCTATTTAAAAGCTAAGCTGATAAGATAAGCTTTAAGCCATTCCTAGGGTAGAGTAGGCGATGTAAAACAGGAAAGTATTTAACTTGATTTAAGTAGGTGCTTGTCTATTATCAGCCAATCTCATTCCCAGTCAAATTCTTACGCTTTGTCGCACCTCTTGACATCCCTTGCAGGAGCAGAGGGTTCCTCTTCAGTGTCTGTGCTACGCTGGACTTTCAGCTAATTCATATTTAAACCCATCTGCCTTAGTATTAGACATCAAGAGCCACTGCTTCACTCGTCTCAGTAGAAACAGCCACAAAGTCCCAAAAGAGGTGGAGATCAGGGTGGAGTGGTTGGTCACGCACAGGATCATCGTTCAGAGAACTGCTGCTCTCAGACCTCGTATAAAACCAAAAGTGGAACCCAAACTGTCAAACCAATGATCTTTTCCAAACTTGACCGAATATATTTGGTGTCTTGACCAACCGAATGGCAAACATTTCAAAACATAAACCTCTACAGAAAACCTTGTGCATCTGTATGGGATGCTAAGGGTTGTGACAAAAGTAGATTTTTGTAGAGTTGTAATAAAGACATGTCTTATTAATGTCATCTGGACAGATATTTCAGGTCTGTGTTGAACGACAACAAAGAACTGCTTCACTTTGCTTTGTTCCTGCCCCAGATACCCTGGAGGGTTAGGTCATATGGCACGAGCAATGACAGGGATGCGTTTGGTCTCAGAATCACAGGTGATTTGTAAAAAATGTAAAAAATCGATTCTCTGTGTGATTGGTAGTCAGTCTCAGGTTTTTAGAACTGCTGTAATGTGGTCTTATTTCCTACCTTTACATCAGGACCCCGGCAGCAGCGTTTTGAATAAATTGGAGTTGCCAAAAAGCTTTTTTTTTTTTTTTTGAAAGCCCTGTGAACAGACCATTGCAGTAATCCAATCTGTTGAAGAAAAAAAAGCGGTAGGTAAGCCTCGCAAAAGTCTTTTTAATTAAAGGGAACATGAGCTAATGATAATTTTTGGGCAATGTTAGACTTTGGCAAAGACTGATACTGGAACATAAGGACTGCACATTGTCTTATATCAGACAGGATATCCAGTTCACACTAGAACCAATATGTAATTACACAGAATGGGTACCACAGTGTAGGTAGGAATAATGTGTGCAAGGTGAAGAAGTGTCAGTTTAAAAGGCATGAAATAGGCTATGAGTATTTTGGCACATTTCTCAAAATCACAGAGGGCATCGGTGTGCAGAGCCTGAGGTGACTCAAGGTCCAGCAGATATTGTAATAGAACGAGCTTGTGAATCAGCTTCTGAAATTAGAGAAAAATTGTCAATATGGTAAGAATAAAACTTAAAACATGTCTTTTGTTACATGTTACCTGAGTTTATAGCATATGCAGTAATCTTCATGTCTTTCATATATAATAATAATAAGAAAACTGGTTTGTCACTTTCTCCAACACTGGGCTCTAAAAGAAAACAGTTTTTGTACTTCTGGCCATCATCTATATTAGTTTAGGTAAAATGTTACACCATAGTGTTGTACTCGCTGCGATGTGGAAACATGGCACCATTACTACAACAAAGTCAGTCTGGGCAAGAAACTTGGGGTCAGAGAAAGGTCGGATGAAATACCAGCTGGTTTGTTTCATTTAAACTTGCAATAACCAACTTTAGCAGCAGAAACAAGCTGAAAAAATATTATAAAACATTAAGTTTATGGCAAAATTGTTGGCACGTATTTGTCTGTTTACAGACTGTCAGGCCGTTACAGAGCAGCACTGCTTTCATCTGATGCCATGTTGTGTCTACCTGATGAATATTTGTGAAATATTTACTCTTGTAGCTCTGTTGTTAAGATGGAAAAAAATAAAGTTACTTAACGTTCCACAATGTTCACTAGCTAGTCACCTGCTGTCTGAAGTGTTTTTTTTTCTGGAAACAGCTGCCTGCTGCAGCCTAAAACAACACTGAGGAGAGCAGTGAGCGTAAACGAAAACGGTAACATTGCAGATTGAAACCAAAGCAGTGAAGCCGCTGAAAGGTGCTATAAAGATTAAAGGGTCTCTGTGGGTTCATCATTTCTCTCACAAATGGTTGTGATTTACTGTTGACCTAAAATATAAATTATTGTAGCTTTAAAAAGTTTAAAGACAGCTTAAGAGACGGCTCTGAATACCAGACTCAAATATAAATACTGTATTTTATTTTTTGATTATAATATTGTGATTTTGGAAGTAATAACTACAGTATCAGAAGTAACATTAAATTGTAATAATCTGTTTTTAAAGGCCCAGTGTGTGGGATTTAGTGGCATTTAGCTGTGAAGCTTTAGCATGTTTCACTCCCTGTAAGAGGACCAGTTCGTTCAGTTGACAAAAAAAAAATATTCTAAGGTAATGAAAACAGAAAGACCTCTAATTTTTAGGTGATAAACACCAATTACAATACACTTATACATATCCTATACCACTTTGGCATATTTAACGCACCCTAAAGCCTACACAACAAACCTATAAATTATCTTATCAAGTCTAAATGCGACAGTAAATTGATTGTCAGAATGTGTTTTGTAGTGTCATAGACCTGGAAACGGTCTGCGTTTAAACAGCAGGCTCTTGATTTACTATCCCATTCTTGTTTTAATTTCAATAATCTGCAGTAGAATTAACCCAGTTGAGTATTTTCAGTCGATATTTTTTCACCGTTGGTTGGGCGTCATGCAGAATATTATTGCTTCCTCCACCAGACTGCACATGGGGACGGATCATCCAACAGGCTCTTAATATTCAGTCAGTCCTTAAGAGAGATTTCACACTCATACACACACAAACACACACACACACACACACACAATGCGGCATAGAGATGAGTGTTGAGGGAAAAAGGCATCACTTACATAGGTGAAGTGATGAAAGACAGAGTGCAGGTGGCGCAGATGAGGAGAAGATAGGATGAAAGAGAAGAAGAGAAGACAAGGGGAGGAGGAGGAGGAGGAGGAGGAGAGGGAAAAGAGAGTTTAAACGCGAGGATGAGAGGAAGGGATGTGATAAAAGAGTGAAGTGTTCCATGAGAGCAGCAGAGGAGATAAAAAGAGCGGAGAGGTGGAAAGAAAAAGCCAGAGTGGATTTGGGTTAAGAGCTATCTCGGTGAGCAGAGCAGTTCTTGTACCGACAAGACGCCGGCCACATCAAACGACATATGCTGCAGCGCTGGATTGGCACAAAACACACACACACACACACACACACACACACACACACACATGCTTGCACTCCCCCCCCAATGCAATCTCCCTCATGTACAGTACAGTAGCTATCTTTTTGTGACAGTGCAACCCAGCAGTTGTCATCCATAAATCCTGCGTATTAGTGAAGCCACTGTCGCTTGAATACTCACTGTGGAGTCGGTAGGGGGCTAATCTGGAGAGAGGAGGAGGAAAACAGGGAATTAAAGGATGGAAAAAATGAAGTGGAAGTGTAGCAGAGAAGATGAGAAAAGAAGAGGAGAGAGAGGAGGAATTAATGCATGGTGACGGTACGGAAGAGAGAAGACAAAACGAAGACAACTTGGAGAAGAAGGGCGATGAGGGGAAGAGAATAAGGAGATGAGAAGAGGGATCTAGAGAAGTGAGAAAATGGTACACAGGGGAGGAAAGAGGCAACTGGCAATGAAAAGGGAGATTTAGAAAAGCCAGAAAGCTCTGAGGAGACAAAGGGAAGACATGAGGCACAGCAGAAAAAAAAAAGGAGATTTGAATGGAAGTTAAACTGAGAGATTGTTGAGTAAGAAAAGTGAGAGGACGAGAGAAGGAAGAGAAGGAAGAGTAAGTGAGAGTAGCGGGATGAAAAGGAGCCAACAAGAAGTGGGATACTGAGCCAAATCAGGAGATGGGAACAGAAAACTTGCAGAAGAAGTTGAAACAGAGACAAGGCAACGAAGGGAGGCATGAGGAAAGGAGATGAAGTGAAGCAGAGGATTGGACGGAGAGGCGTTTACTCATCCACCTGGAATCCCTGCTAGTTTTCACTGCTGCTAATCCTGGGGAGAGTCATCCCTTTTCAAACTGGGGCGTCAAGCTGCGCCCGTATCGCTGTAACCCAGATAATTCCAGTTCATACTGGGCCTTCAGTTAAAGTAATCCAGACTCCCTGCAGAGTCTGGATTACTCTGGTGCATACTTCAAATTAGACCCTTTTTAAAAGCATCTCTCACAACTAAGCTGCACGAGGTGAGAACATAAATACAATTTTTGAAAGGATTTCTAAAATTTTCTGGCACTGGTGTGATTTTTTTTTTTTTTTTTTATTTCGCTCTCAGTGAGTCACACTATTTACTGCAGCTAAATTCTGTTGCTAAGCAGTAGTCGCCAAACTTCTGCCAAATGGCTGAACTTGCAATCACTACACGGCAATAAGCTTAAGCAAGAAGCTGTTGGGGACACGCTGACTCCTGTGGTGTAAGTCTGTCAGATAAAAGGCTCTGGTTTTGTGAGATATACCATGGCGCTATACATGGATATTTGCCCCGTAAGTGGGGGGAATTAAAGCGGTGTGGTCAGGGCTTCTACAATAATTACACAAAACATCTTATTGTCGGATCCATGAGAGGACGTCTTAATGCATCTCACAAAAGCATCTTAGCACTCAGATTCAGAGAGATGTGAGATGTTGTGCTCTCAGATGATATTTACGGCCGCACGGTGGAAAACAAGAGCAGAAGTGGCGGCTCGTGAAGGGTAATTTATATCAGAGACCCTCATGTTCTGTCAGCATCCGCAGCTATTGGAGCCTTTACGTCCATATTCATTAATCATAGTCGCTGTCTCTGGAATAGCCTCCAATTTGTGGACCTTTACATGCATTCACAGGAGAGGGTCGAAGCTGCTCATTTGTTTTTTTTACACAACTTTTCTGTTGCAATTCAATAGATGTGTGTATATGCGTATGTTCATTAACATGCAAAGCAAAGATCAAGGCATTCAAGGTAATTTTCACCCGGTTATTAGTACCCTGTCTGCCAACTCAATTCACCTACTATCAAACACACACACGCAATGATACCGGAGTAATAATCTACAAGCTCTGTCAGAGACTTAAATTATTCATAGATTCTTATTGTGTGGTTTAATTATACCGTTTCATCCTATGCATTTTGAGTATCTGATAGGTGGCGTTGCGGCGTGACTGAGCAAAATGTGAAACTGCAAAGTGCTGCAATGTGTCTCTGTTGAACGATCAAACAGCATAATAAGTTCTGGTTCAAGAAGTTGTCTCTGCTTGACAAGTTAAGACTGGATTCCGTCATTGTGGCTTTTTGGACTTGACTTTAATTAATGAGGTAATACTGTGGCTCAAACTTTAAGGGTGTTCGCCAGAGTAGCCTGGATAAAATTATTGTGCTTTATCTTCACTTTGAGAGTTGATTTAAGTAGACAAAAAGTATTTTATTTTATTCGATTATAAATGAAATATGTTGTAGATTATAAATATACCAACCATTTATTGTGCTAAGATTAAATGATATACAATTTTTGACCGACGTTAAGCTGATTTGTTTCACTTTTTCGTGCGTTTTGTTGAAAAGTTCGAAGGGCAAACTTTAACAGTCATTTCTAAATTTTGTGTTAACAACCTAATGTACGATAATGTAATGTGGAAACTACATTGCTCTCTGATATTTGGCCTGAATGGGATTTTCCAATTGAGAAAGATGGAGGTCTGTTCTCATCACCGAGTGAAAATCCTGCACAGTTCCCCCTCAAGGTTTGTCCGCATCATATCACCCATTTTTTTTTGCTCTACACAGTTTCTCCATGAAGGCTGATGCACAGCTTTACATGTCAGCACTCAGTTAATTCATCATAATTCATCACCTGACATTAATCGACAGATTTGCATCAATTTTCATTTGTCAGGTTGCTAATCAGGGTCAGCAGTTGAGGTGAAGGGTCTTTGGCATTTTAAAGCTGTGCCTCATTAGCATTATTTGTTGGATACCTCCAGGCGCGGCTGGAGATTATACTCTGATTTCTTTATTTATACAGACTGCTGTAGAGCTGGCTGCCAGACTGACGCGCACAGAGAAGAAACTTCTGTTTCTGAGATTTAATCAATTGCAGATCTGTCACATTGTTATGTAAATTAATGTCAGAAATACTTTAAGATTTTGAAGGCCGTGGATGAACTTCTAAATGATTACAAACACATTTTGATTTACTTCAAACAATTCAGTCTATGTTTTATGAACACAGTACTAAAAAAGACTGATAAATCTCATAACACCCCATCTACTTATGTTATTATGACTTCATAGTCAGTTTACTGGTTTATTGTGAGTGAGAAGTAGTTTTTGTTGAAGAATATTTGATACCAAATGCAGTTTTCATCATCTCAGTGCTGACAGGTAAAGTGACTTCACCTTTGTCCACAGATTTATGGATGACAGTGTCTGCTCATTTGTAGAAACTCTGTAGAAACGTCTTAAAAAGCAGGGTTTTTGGTGAATACTAATGTTTGAAATGGTGATATGTGTCGCAGGCATAAAGGTTATGTCTGCGACTTTTGTTTTCATCTGAGGTGATTCTGTAGTATTCCATAATACTACATTCCCGTGTCACTACTGTCTGTTTATCTCTTTTGTTATATGTCTCTGTTTCTGTAGATTGAAACCAGTCAAATTCTCTTCATCTCCTTCCTTTTTGATTGTACAAAATGCACTGACATGCAGAGAATGACAGCTTTCCACATGTTTAACGGACTACTGCACTTTTCATTGACAAACTGGTTATTACTTCATATCTTATGGATCATAAATATACACAAATGAGATGACACAAGCAAGGAAAACTGCTTTCTTTTGCTTTTCTTAATTGGTTTCCAGCAGAAAGTTAAATCATCCCTCCCCCAAAGCCGTGGAATGTATCCTATGAAGAGAATTTGACTGCAAGTGGAGTAGTTTCTTCCTCTGTGTCTTCCTAAACCTTTCTTCATGCTGTTTTGAGCTGCAGCAAACTGAAGCTGAGCTGAATGCCACACTGACCTGCTTTATGTGTTGCTCTCACGGATACAGGGGCTTCAAAATTGAAATTCACTCAGCCCTCTCTTTGCACTTCTGTCCATCCATTTATTCATTTCCTCTTGGAGTTTCTTGTCATTTGTGGCTTTTCGGGGGCAGATTTTGTGGTGTTTCGGGTAAAAAGCGCTGACCTGTCATCGTGTTAACACATATTGACTGGTGGCTGGGAACTTTTTTAATCAACATAATATGAACCCCTCAACGTGTTTTGAAAAATGTGTTTTAATGTTTTTGTTTTTTCAGTTCCAACTCCGAGGAGGCTGCGTTTCAAAGTGCTGAGCTCAAGCAAACTTCTCGTTACATGGAAGGAACCCAAAGGAGACTTTGACAGCTATCTATTCCTCTACAAGAGTATACCAGGTAGGAACATTTGGCTGCATAGAGACACACACACACACATACAACACACACACACATAAAGAGAAAATAGTTCTCTAATAAGTGGGACCTAACTTTGAAATTTGGGAGGAAGGATCCCATTATGACTTGGATTTTCTGTGTCAGGAAGGATTATGTAATTTACTTCTTATCGACATCCCTTTGAATAGATCACACTCTTGAGAGATGTGGAGGACTCAAAGTTTGTCCTGCACCTCT
>JAUZTA010000030.1:15231441-15245681 GCA_034780835.1 Ctenochaetus striatus
TTAACATCAGTCTGTGATTCAGATATTTTTAGGCCAGCAGAGAAGGCCTTGAAGGCCCTGACGGCCCGCCACTGGTTATTAGCTATTGCAGTAACAACTATTCTTCCTTGGGGTCCACAGTATAACTGCTGTGCTGCTGTCACTGACTTTGGTGACCAACCTTGTCAGCATTTTAACATTTCAGGTCATAAAGCATATAACAACATTTAGAGACAATAATTCTGACTCTTTTGCTTTCGTTAGCGCTGGTTGTTTCCTTGTTTGATCTTTGACCAATCTTTGGATTTAGCCAAAATATAAAGTTTGCAAGGAATTTTCTTATATAAACACTTTCTTAACTTGAAAGTGAAACCCACCATAAAATCTTGGTCTTAAATACTTTGGTGCTGTCTTGCTGCCAAGAAGTCCTTTTGATGGACTTTGGTGACTCCGGGAGCTGACTCAGATGTAATATCCCCTACAGATGAAACTAACCAAAGTCCACGTAGCAGTAGTGCTTCTGTTCAAAACTGTCATGGAAAAAATAGAGCTGAAAAGGTTAAATGTATTACAGAAACACAAAGTGCAAATAAGATAAACTTTTGCAGTCCTTACCTTCATGTTTACAACAAGTCTGACCTTAACTCTGATGTCTCCACCGTTGAAATCCCTGTTTAAATGTTAAGGAGTGTGCATGTGTCAACAGCTGAAAAGATTTTCCACATTTATCTATATGCACACGAACATTTGGTCCCAATATGAATATAAATACATGAACACACACACCAGATTGACAAGATTGACGTATCTTGTGCTCTGCCATGGCAGTTTGTTTTGGTTAGTGAGTGTTTAAGAAGGATTTTGGTGCCAAACAAAGTCTGCTTCTTATTATTTGAGCCACGGAGATGGACAGAGAAAGATTAAGAGTGGAGAGAGGCAGAGGAGAACAGGAGTAATTGTAGACTTGGACAAAGGAAAGACAGACCACAGAATCTGTCAATATATCTGCGGTATTTCCTTAGAACCAAACACAGCGTTTTGCCTCATCACTGCTTTTCTTTCTTCTTTTTTCACTCCCTTTCACGCTTTTTTCTCACACAGACACAGCTCTGCACTGTTCCCCTGTAACTGAACTTTGACCCTCCAGCAAAGGCGTTAGATGGGAGGAAAAAAAAAGGAGGGAAGGAGGTAGAGAAAAGAAGGAGGAGAAGAAAAAAGGCAGATGGAGCTCAGAAGGAGCAGAGGGACCTTTGACAAGCCTGCTATTGTCTGGCAGTCAGGCAAAGAGAGATTCAATAGCAGCTGCAGTAGTAAAGTACTGGAAGCTGAAATTCTCTCCGACATCTATTGTTGGGTGGGATACACTATTGTGTGCATATTTTTGTGTGGGAAACATGAACTGTATGCATTCCTTTTTTTCCTTTAACAATGTTTTTTGTGTTTATGTGTTTATTTCAAACACATCTGCGACATGATTGCTGATGCAGTTCTGTTAAGATTGTGGATTATGTAATCTAACTATAGAGCAAGGACACTCTGCCTGGATATATGCTTTTTGCATATTTTTTAAAAAAGTACCTGCCTCACATTGCACAGGTGTATTCACCTGATCATTTCTTGCAACTACACATTAAGAGCATTTAACTGTTGAAAAAGGAGTTGACTTTTAATATGAAATTGTCTCAGGATATTCAGTGTTTTTCAGTGAGATTGACGTTGACCACTATTGATCAAAAGTACTTCCACAAAACAAGACGAGAGACATCACTGGCATTTTATGACAGCAGATCAGTTTGAAACATCGCTGGGAGTAATTGAACAAAAGGAGCACAGTGAGATGTTTGCTAAAGAGCTGCAGGCGACGGCTGCACACCTCCAACTTCTCATCGATGTTATTCCTTTCACTGTGCCCTGCTTTTCACAAACTCACTCTGTGAGCAGCATGAAATCACATCATGGTCACTCACAGCATGATGGGGGAAAAAAAAGCCAATGCTTGCCTGACTTTTTATTAAAACGACAATAGTTTGTTTTGCTGTCCCCAAAATTCTGGGACCTGTAGTATTAAAAAAAAAAACATACCACCAATATCGACTAGAGGTGCCACATCAACCAGGACAGAAAGTTTAAGGATCACATCATAAATCCTTTCTCTTAATGTTGCTGCTTTGATGAAATGGGCCCTCAGCTAGTTTGAGTTCATTTTTAACCAGATAACTTCATGTTATTTAGCTGCTTTCTGACAAACTTGAGGTAGCTGCTTTTATTACTTTTTATGGTAATGATATAGCAGTAAATATTCACTCAGTGTTCAGTATTCACTGCTACATCTGAACCATTCTGAACACACGTGAACACAGCCTGGGCACAATGAAATAACAGTAAAACTCATCTTTAACTCAAGGTTTCGTGTTTAGTCAGATGGATTATCTACGACTGGTGACTCTGGAAGTTGTTTCTCAAACAATATTGAAAGCAAATTCTTTCTCCTTTGAAAAACGACCCCTGACTAAACTGTTTACAGACGTCAGCAGAGATAATGTGAAGGAGAGGGGGCAACCGTGATTATTGGTTCAGATGTAAAACTCTGGTGTCATTCCTATTTGAAAGACATTCTCACCACCCTGCCAACAATAGGCAGGGGAATGGTCAGCAAGTTGTAATTAGCTGTAATTACGGCCCTCTAATCCTCTGTTTACCATCTCTTTCGTCTGTCTAGATGGCTTTTTTCATTGCACCATACCCCCTCTACCCCCTTTAAGTCTTTCTTTCATAACCATAAAGTCCCTCATCTCTCTATTTATCCACAGTGTCAACAGCAATTACTACAGATACTAAAACCCTCTGAATGTCTCTCACTCTGTGTTTGAGAATAGCTCCTCAGTTGATTTGTGTCTTTGTGAGAGTCTTCTATTGCTTTTAAAGTATCTTCTGTGGTGCTCAGATATCTTTTTTCTGTTTTTATTCTTTAACCTGAGATTTTCTATAAATGCCATGCTTGTTTGTTTTGTGAGAAGGGAAACTCCAAAGAAGCATCTTTTTTTTACTCTTTGGCTTCTCAACCTTTTGCCATTTTGCTTAAACCCTCAAATTCTTCTCTTCTCTTTTCTTGCCTTCTCCTCTCTCCCTCTCTAAAATGCATCACATGCTGCAGGTTGTTTTGAACACCCATTAAAACTTTTGGACATATTTTAAGAAAATAGCACCCCTGTGACCGTTACATGCCCGAACTCTGAAAATAGATTTGTATTCCTCTTGGCCTTCTCAAAACACCGACAGCAGCTCAGTTTTAAATGATATGCATTCGCAAACCAGAGATTGTCATCAGCTATCTCTCGACCTTGTTGTCTTCTCTTCTCTCCTCCGTCTGCCGTCTGTAGCAGATGGATGGTTCAAACAGTCAGGCAGACACAGACAGCAGACATAAGGCTCTGTCTGGAAAATTACTTCTTGAAACGAATACCTGCCTGGCTTATCGTTACACAATGTCTTTATGATTTTCAGTCTTGAGATGCTGTTGGCCTTAGATGGAAGGACAAATAACACAAGTGACACAGAAAATATTAAATATATATTTTTCAGTAAATTGTTTGCAAAAATACAGTAACATTTTCTCATTCTAGCAAATACAAATGTATCGTGTTTTGCATTTCTTTCCAGTTGATGGTTAACAGTGAAGGTTTTTGATGTAACCAGTGCTTAGACATTACTCTGCATGCACCTGAGCCACTAAACTTATCTCTGCTGTTAGACCATAGTGAGAAATTGAGCCTTTCTCTTTGCTGTCTTAATGGAAATGTAACAAAAATAGTTCTCATTGATTCAGTTTGGGTTAATTTATGATAATAAACCTGCAGGGTTTAATTATCTAACTGTAACTAAGACATATCATATCTTTCCACTCTGTTATCTTTTATTCTCAATTTTTTAAAAATGTGCTTTTATGAAGAAAAACGCAGAGTAATAATTCAGATTTCCGACAGTCAGCGTTCTCTTTTACTGCTTCTCCTCATTAAACGCAAATGTCCAACCTCATCAGCATCTTCTGGGATGTTCTTATTACATCTGTAGACAGATTACCCAATTTATGATGCAGAGTTAAGTGGATGTATTCATTTATAGGAAATGATACAAGAAAGGATGACAAGATAAGCAGTTATGGTATTGTGATAAATGAACTGACAGAAGTAAGTGTTTGTGTCTATTATGCGTGTGTGTGTGTGTTTGGATGGGAGGTTTTATGTGTGAGATTTTCCTTTAAAACTGTCTGTAGAATGAAGAGTGAGTCAGTTTTGAATCTTTTGTTTAGACTCTTGTTCCAAGAAGAGGAGGTCAGGAGACGCACTTGAAAAAACAGAGACCAGTTAAAAGGAGTTGCTCAAGATTCTGTGTTTACATCATGAATTGTACATGTTTTTAGAGCTAGAACAGCAGAGGAGATGAAACATATGTCATAAGATTTTTTTGTCTTGTTTTCATCTGTTTTATTGTACTGTATAAAGAGTGTTTGAAAGTGTCATCAAAGTGTGTTTGAAATGGTCATCAAATCTCAGAAAAATGCTTTTAAGAGATTATTAAGCATAGAACAGCGAAGAGGCAGGAACAGAGTCTCCAGTTATGCTAAAAAATCATATGTATGAAAAGATGGTTTCTTTCTTTTGGCATGTTTTCTGATTTTCTTGATTTGTTTCTGACTGTTTGGTTTGCAGTTTGTATTCACTTTAATAAAGACAATCTGAACACTGCAGACTTGAGGTTTGAATTTATTGTGTCTTCTGAGTTTAAGCTGAGAAACCTGCACATCAAAAGTAAGAGGACGATGTGATAAACAATCTTCCAAATCTTCCTTTCGTTCTGTCTGTTTGTCCCTCACTGTGCTGAATTTGAAATCATGTTAGTCTGTCTTCCTCCTCTCTTGCAGCGGATCAGTTCGTGTGCCGCACTGAGGCCATTGCAGACATCGTGATCCTTGTGGACGGCTCCTGGAGTATCGGTCGGCTCAACTTCCGGCTTGTCCGCATGTTCCTGGAAAACCTTGTCAATGCCTTTGATGTTGGCATCGATAAGACAAGGATAGGTGGGTCCCTGCTACTTTCCCTTTTGAACAGATGGGAGCACCATAGGACCAATATGGTCTTCTGATGTGTGTGTAAATGTCTTAATTGCCTTAATAAAGATATTTTGCTCGTACCTGTCAGGAAATGGTTTGTTGATTTGTGTAAGCAATTGCATTTTTATTCTTAGAGAATAATATGAGCAAATAACAAGTTGTGTTGGTGTAAATGTGTTTTTCAGGTCTGGCGCAGTACAGCGGTGATCCCAGGATAGAATGGCATCTCAATACTTTCTCTACTAAGGATGCTGTAATTGATGCTGTTAAAAATCTGCCTTACAAAGGAGGAAACACTCTCACAGGTGCTGTTTTTAATTGATTTTACTTTATGTTTCACTTATACTATTTACAAGATTTGCTTCTTGCCTTTTCTCTCTTTTATTCTCTTTAAAATCTGGGTACTATCACTACGAATTACTTCCCCGTTCTTCTCCTGTTCCTGGTTTTTCATACTTTTCTCTATTGAATATTTATTTCATTTTGCCTCCTTTTCATTATCCTTTCATCCACCCTGCTCCTCCTCCCTCTGTCTCCCTTCCTCATCCCTCATCATCCTCCCCTCTGTCTCACCTTGTCTCTCCAGGCCTTGCTTTGACTTATATCTTGGAGAACTGTTTCAAACCTGAATCTGGCTCACGGGTGGGTGTACCGAAGATTGGGATCCTCATCACGGACGGGAAGTCCCAGGACGATGTCATACCACCTGCAGAGAGCCTGCGAAACGCTGGCATTGAGCTGTTTGCTATTGGTGAGAATCAAAAACACACACAGGGGAGAAGAAGGTATATAGCTCAAAGAGTAAATATAAAAATCCTGCAGCGCTTTCATGCATTTATATGGTGAATGTTTTCTCAAAATGTTATGCTAACAATGATATATCTACACATGTCCCCAGGTGTTAAGAATGCTGATGAGAACGAGCTGCACTCCATCGCCTCGGAGCCGGATAACACTCATGTCTACAACGTGGCCGACTTCAACGTCATGAGCTCCATAGTTGAGGGGCTGACCAAAACAGTGTGTGAACAAGTGGAACAGCAAGACAAGGATATCAAACAGAGTAAGGAGAGGAATATACAAACTAGAGTAGCTCTAGTCTCCACTTTGCTATACAAATAATGTCAAGTGAGGCAAAGCAAAATTTAATTTTGCAGTCAAGTAAACAATTGTCACTTTTGCTCTATGATGGATGCTTAAATAATGAAATAATTAAAAAGTCACCACTGTCGAAAAATCAGGATTTATCTGGGTTTCAACTTTGTTGGAGACATTTGATATGTTTTAGTTAAACAACTCATTGAAATACATCATCATTTTTTCGACATTTAATTGTGTGAATGTTACAAACTGTACATTGAATGCACATTTTCTCCATTGGGTGGCTGGTGTCATATAGCAGCCAACTAGAAATAATATCCTGCTATAAAAAAGTGATTGCTTTAGAACACATTGTCTTCTCTCCTGGTCCCGCTCATATTTCTCAGTCTTTCCTCTAATAAGTCTCCTGCTCTGTGGATATAAAGATGCAGAATGGAAAAACAAGAAAAGGGATGTCACCATAAATTCAGTCTAATGTGTTTTGATTACATTTCAACGCTATGTTCTCTTACTCTGATCCTTAATGCGCACGAGTATTTCTACTTTAAATTCCCTGACTGGGAATAATTTATCGTAACCTGACGCAATCTCTTATCCTCGTCTTTTTTTTTTTTTCCGTCTGCTGTTCAGATCATCCACCTGAGAGGATGAAGGTGCCGTTTGACCTGGTGACATCAGAAGTGACGGCCAGAAGCTTTCGTGTTTCGTGGAGCCACGCCCCTGGAAGCGTAGAGAAATACAGAGTAGTTTATTACCCTACTCAGGGAGGAGAACCAAATGAGGTATAAACCACTATTTTGCCAAGAACATCACCATTTACTGTACTGAAAAAGGTGATTATGCCTATTTTAATTTGGAAGTAAACAATGATTACAAACAAACGTATGACGATACAAATTTAGAAAATCTCCACGGTGATACAGGCAGTGTTTCTGTGCAGTTTGAGCAGAGAGGTGGGTTCGGGCCGGGGTACACTCTGTTTTTCCATTATGCTTACTACTCCAATGGGAGTCACTGCTTCTAAGGTCTTTGAGCAGGTGTAAGGACTGAGCTCAGTTTTTCCCCGAGACACTGGTGGTATCATTCATCCAAACCTCCATTCACAACCACCCTAAACATTCATGCAGGTAATGATGGCCCACTCGAAACAAAACTCTGGCTGATCCAGGCACCTGCTTGATTTTTCCAGAGCATTTGACCACAGAAACCATTAAATCTTTTACTTAGCTGGGTTTACAGGGACCAGATGGTCTGGAGCCGCCTGTGAGGGGACCTTTCCAGCTGGCTCAGCCGGGACCTAATCTGTATCACAACTGTCATCCATTCAGATCAGAATGAAAAAAAAATCTATTTTGCCTTAGACGTTTGCGCTTTATCCCGTTCGATAAATCGATTGTGGTTTTCCCCTCCTCCACCATTCTCTTTCAATCTCTCTTTCCTGCACTGCCTTTCCTCTCCCATTCCTCCTTTCCATTTGTCTTTTTCATCTTCCCCCCGTTTATTGCCCTACTTTCCATTTTCCCTGCAATTCTTTGTCCCCCTTACCCCTCCCTTCCTCTCTTCCCATCCATTTCCGCACCCCATTTCTTTTCTCCTGTCCCTTCCATCCATCTTTCACATCCCCTCTCCCTCCCCTCACTCCTGCTCCTGCACTCCAGGCGGTAGTGGACGGCACTGAGACATCAGTGGTGTTACAGCATCTCAGCTCTCTGACGGAGTACCAGCTGGCTGTGTTTGCTGTGTACGCAAACGAGGCAAGTGAAGCTCTGAGAGGAACAGAAACAACCCGTAAGTTCATTCTTACACGCAAACACACTGGCAGAAATGTCCTTACAAGACCTCACACCAGTGATACAGTCAGCATCTGAGATCGAGAGTTAATAACAGAAGCTCAAATGTTTGACAGCCGTGGAAGTCTGACATATTGAAAGTGTTGCACTCGTATTGCAGGGAGATATAAAAGTGTTCGCACAGACAAGTTTCAATAAACTTCTGCTCAAGTTAAAATCCTAGTTAAATGGTGTGTCACGATACTCAAACTCCAAAACCAACTCAAAAAGACTTGATGTGACAGTAGGAATCCATCTTGATTTAACTGCTCTGTGTATTTTTTGTTTGCGTGCCTGTGTGTATGCAGTTGCCCTTCCAACAGTGACGGGCCTCCAGCTGTTTGATGTGACTCACAGCACCATGAAAGCGAGATGGGACAGCGTGGACGGCGTGTCTGGCTACATGGTGCTTTATTCACCTATCACAGAAAGCGGAAATTTGGAGGAAAAGGAGGTATTGAAAGAAAGAAGAAGATACAAAAAGTGTAAAATGATGAATTGATTTTAAACTTGTAAGCTTGGAGTTTAAAGTTTGTCTTCAAATGCTCCATTTGTGTGTATTTGCTGCCAGGTGAAGTTATCAGATGCAGAGACGGAGCTGGAGCTCAACGGGTTGATCCCTCACACTGAATACACCGTCACTGTTTATGCCGTGTATGGAGAGCAAGTCGGTGATCCTGTTACAAACCAGGAGACCACATGTGAGTGATGCATATACACACACATTTGTTTTTTCTACTTTATCCTTATTCCCACATCTACCAAAATTAAACATTGGTCTTATGTATAAAACAAGTCTAAATTCCTGGAGAGGTGAAGGTTGGACAAAGCGTCATCTTTTTCCAAAAAACAGTTCTCTCTTTCTAAGTCTTAAGCTCAAAAAATAGTTCTCCAAAAGTATCAAACACGCTCTCTTTCTACGCCCTCAGTACCGCTGAGTCCTCCGAGGAACCTCCAGTTCTCTGACATCACTCATAACTCCGCCCACATCAGCTGGGACCCTGCGGCCAGAGGGGCCAAAGGTTACCGCGTCATGTGGGTCAAGACGGACGGACTAGTCACACAGGAGGTGCGAGCGACACAAGCCAGTCCGTTATTTAATGTCTTTTTAGATTAGATTCTTAAATATAATTATAACTGACAGCTCTCTTTTTTTTAATCTACAAGAATTTGTGTTTACATGGAAAGATAATAATACCTGGTGAAAGGATGACAAGGTAGAACAAAGAAGAGATTAATAGCAGGGAGTGTTCTTTTAAGTATGAAAAGGTCAGACTAGAATAAGTATCGGGCACTGATATAAATCATGCTGGAAAATAAACAAAAATTGCAGTCACAAAGAAGTGAGTATGTGTGTTTCTGTCTGTGTGTGTGTGTGAGAGAGAGAGAGAGTTTGCACAAACACTAATTGTGCAAACTCCTAAAACTTGCATACACAGTAGAAATGAGTGCCTGTTGTCCAGTGTGTTTATTCTAGCAGTGCATCAGTACATGTTCCTCCTGAACTTACTGTTTTTGGAACAACTGGTCACCTTGTAATTGTAAACAACATAAGAAAAGCAGAAATCATTAAAAGTGACACACATTAAGCTGATTTGTGGCCTTTTAAAGCTGACTGTGATCGAGCCATTTTAACTTTGTACAGACATGAAGTGTGTGTCATCGGGCGGGTGTGTCACTGCATGTGTCTGTGTGTATTGTGCAGTTGGAGGTAGGAGATGTGAACTCCTACGACCTCAGTGAGCTGACGTCTCTGACGGAGTACTCGGTGGCCATCTTCGCCCTGTACAGCGAGGGCCAATCAGAGCCGCTCACAGACGGATTCACCACCAGTAAGAAGCTTTCACCTTTAAGTACGAGGAAACATTAGAAGATACATGAATTCATTTCTCAGTTCGTTTGAGTCTCACTAAAAACCCTGTGTTGAAATACAGACAGATGTGATGTTATAAAGCAGATGTGTTTTATTACAGTCCAATTTGTCTTCCACGTTGGTGTTGTTCCATTCCCCTATACGATCTCTGCTGAGGACAATTTTGTGTCAGTTTCTTGAAAATAGTTGTATCAATACCGTTAGAAAGCAAGCCATTTCTCTCTTAGTGCCAAACAGTGTTGAATTTTATTACCCTCATTGGTCCCTCTGCTATTTTGGCAGTCTGCCCATCTCATTTACACCTCAGCATAATAGCCCAGTCACATTAAAAGGTCATTTCACTGTCCCTTACTATTCTGTCACGCTAACTGATATTGATTTTCAGGAATATCCCTTTAAGCAACAAGCGGTTTGGCTCCGGTGCTGAGTCAGCTGAAAGAAATGTATTTCTGGCAAGCAGCTATTAAAGTAGCCACTCTAAAGGGGGCCGTGTTGATGCTTATTTATCTGTGGGCAAAGTGGGGCAGGTTTAAGAAAGAGAGTTTCATGAGCTTACACAAATGTGGCAGCACTTTAAGGGTTTTTTTAAGTTACAGAGTTGGAAATGGTGGGAAGCTGCATGATAAGAGTCCTTACCAAAATGCCACGGTACTGTGCTGTTCTAGATAATCGCTCGACAAACAGTTTAAACTTAGAAACAGACCGGCCTCTACAGTCAAGAAAGCAGCAGTTTATTTCCAAGTTGGTGAATGTACCAAATGTGTTTCAAACTGAGTTATTGCTCACAGTTTAATGGCTTTTACACTGCTAATTGTTGCAGAGCGGTACAAGTTTTTATGGTCGTATGTTCCAGTTGCACACAGCTTGATTCCTATTCTTGTTTGTTGCAACCAGAGTGGACGCTCAGTTCTTTGTAGCTGCTGGTATTTGGGCTGACAGATTTTAAATAAAAAATAAAGACTAAAGTTAGGACCATCATTTAAGCCTATTAGATAAAGTGATGTTACTCTACAACTGTAAATGTTTTATGCAACATTTGCATGAAAGTTGCATCAGACCGTGCAGGCAAAGCCTCCCTTTGGTCAGTTCTCTTTTAATTGCTGAGAAAAATGCGGGGCATGTGCTGATAAGCAGGATGTGTCAGGAGGGAAGACAAATGGAGAACACTGTGGAAAAAATTACCAAAAAAACATCAGTTATGATGAAAGAAAAATAAAATAAATGGAAAAGTGCAGAATTATAGACTTTCTCTAAACCTCCAGCTCCTTTCTCTAAACCTCTGTAGCTCCAGTTCCTGGTCCTTTGAATCTGCGCTCCGGTGATGTGGACACAGACAGCTTCCAGGTCAGCTGGGACCACTCAGCCAATGACATCGTCCTCTACAGGCTCTCCTGGGCACCAATAGCAGGTGGCGACACAAAGGAGGTCAGTGCCAATAAAATACAGTATACAGATGTTTGTGTCTGTCATAGTTTTCATGATGTTTTCTTTTTATTATTTACCAACAAACGGTAGAATGTTAGAGTGAAGATAGATCCTCATGGATCACACTGACAACACTGTAGGCATTAAACAAGAAACATAAAGAATATGAAGCAAAATTGTAATTAAACATCAAAAGATTACAAACCTGCATGGACTCTGATTTCATCATTTAGCCACTGGTCTACCTATTATCTCTATATCCAGAGGAAAAAGCAGCTGCACTCAGTGTTCCCCAACAAAATAAAACCTGTATGCTATAGATTGCATATATTTAACTACACTGATGGTAGCTGGTAAAACCTCTGGCAAGGCTGAGCATAAATAAAAGCTGAATAAATCTAGAAATTAATGGCTTGGGTGTTTTATTACCATGATTGGGGGTTTAGAGACAGCTGGGCAGCAGCGATAGAGCCCTTAGATCCGTATGAATGTGTGTTTGTGTTTGTGTTTGTGTGTGCATGTTGTGTGCGTGTGTGTGTGTGAGAGTGTGTTTGTGTGTTTTGCTGAGAGTCATCAGAGCTGAAAATAACACTCTGGGGAGTTGGAGAGGTGGGCTGGTAATTCCACCGGCACAGAGAAAAGAGATACACGCAGCTTTTCTCCGTCTCTCACCCACATACTCCACACATGTCCACACGCACACTCACACACACACACAGACGACACAGACTCATTTACATCCTCCACTGACTGCTTTGTATTGTCATATTTGAGAGGAGATTAAACATAATACAATCAAACATACACTGATACACACACACACAGAGTGAGAGATTAACCAGATTAAAACTTTATGGTGAATCTAGAGATCCATGAACAGAATAAATTATACCACTGTTGATCCTTTTGGTGCATCATGTCGTTTTGTTTGGACTCATTTGTTAAACTGGCATCCTGATACTTTTTTTTGGAAGCAGGTTTCGGGGTCTTTTTTTGTGCTCTTTTTAGCTGACTGACTTCCCTTTTTAATCAGACAAATATCACACAGGGCAATGCCATAAAACGGGGAAATATGTCTGATGAAATGCAGAAAATGTACGAAGAAAAGAGACAGAATGAAGCAGTAAAGATGCAGTTGCTCCATAGGGTGCACAAATGCTCAGTCCCATGGGTGTAATTTGCATGTAACTGAGCCTCAAAGGGCTGCGCATATAAACAAATTCCTACACATAATATGGTTATTGAGCCATCTACAGTAAATTCCAGTTGCAGTGTTGCTCTCCATGGAAGCAAGCTGTACTTTTGATGACCTCTTTGTATTACCTCAGGGTCTGATTTGTTGTGTGTGTCGTACAAATTATAGCGGTTGTTTTGGAGTCCTGTGGCTGTAGTTTCTCCAACTAGCTTCGGGGTAAACCGCACATTTCTAAATTAGTCATATTGCGATGATCATCTCAGTAAGTCTTACAGCCGCCTTAAAAGGATTGAATTGTTGCTGTCGACGCGATGATCAAATTCGTTTTTACAATTCATAATTTATTGCAGCCAAATCCCCGAACAGTTTGTTTTCATAGCTTTTTAAAAATAAACACCATCATTTCCTGCTGTTTTCAGGACTGATGTAACAAGCGCTAAGGCGATTTGTTATTTTATGTTTTATGCAGCTTCCTCTCTTAAACTCAGTGATGACCTTGGTTTTTAGAAGTCTGGTGTTGCACTTAGAGTATAAACAATCTTGTCAGACTGTTGGTTAATGCCCAAAATTTTTATCACATCTTGAGGGTAAGTTAGGAAATCCCACTTGTTTATTTTCAACCGGCAAATATAACCACAACAAATGAAAATACAAAACAGGAGAAGGTGACCTGAAGTGAGCAGATACAAGGCGCATTTTAACACACAGTTGCACAATGAAATTTAAGTTTAAAGCCCTTAATGCTACAAATATAGAACATACACAAAGGCAGATATGGATAGAAATATACATATAAAAGTAAATTAAAATTAAACATGTAGTTATTATATACATTTACACAAATACACCCAGGTCAAATGTAATCACAAATGGGGAGAAGTTATTCAAATTGTGCTTGTTCTTGTACCTTTTCCAAGTAACTTTAGCTGGTTATACAAAATCTTTTACTTTTTTTATAGTCATTTTCTAAAGCTCAGATTAAAAGACTCAATGAAATGTGACATAATAAAGATTAACCGACAGTCGTCCTGCATAATGTCGACCAGTTTTGTCCAAAATGAACTGTCATAAAATAGATTGTAAAACATCAGGAGCACATGGTTGACATCTATAAAATGTATCCTCCTTGGAAAGTAGATTTTATCTAGAAGAGACACCATTGTTGGAAGTCAGATGAGACTAAGACTTGTGTGTGTGTGTGTGTGTGTGTGTGTGTGTGTGTGTGTGTGCTCCTCTCCTGCAGGTGGTCCTCAGTGGAACAGATAACCGATACATCCTGGCTGGCCTGAGTCCGTCCACAGAGTATGAAGTCATGCTGACAGCTGTGTTCAAAGATCAATCTGAGAGCGACACCGTCTCTGTCATAGAGACCACATGTAAGTGACAGTGTGACGATACGAACGGCAGCGTGCACGGCTGCTGTGTCGCCAACTCAGCCATTCGAGGCATCTGATTTAATCAAAACAGAACTTGACAAAAGTCAGAAAGAGCATTTACAGAGATGAGAGACGGAGTGAGTGTAATTTCAAAAATTAAGATCCCTTCAGTGGCACTGATTTTGCAATTAGATTGAACTAACCCTCTTTACCAAAGTGCCTCCGTCTGCTGAGAATAAAAGATTATTCCAGGATCATAAAATTAGCATCTCTGAGTTCAAAGCGGAGCGCAGCATGAGTCCATTTGCATCGATTTGTTTGTTCGCAGCTTATCTCAGAAGAGGAAAATCTA
>JAUZTA010000030.1:15264696-15282408 GCA_034780835.1 Ctenochaetus striatus
ACACACACACACACACACACACACACACACACACACACACACACACACACACACACACACACACACACACACTCTGTGATGACAGAGACTGCTGTTGCAGTTCATTGGTCAGCTGAGGAGCTGAGGTGAACCTCACAGCTCACAGGGGACCAGAGGGGCTCAGCTCACAACCAGGGTTATAGATATATGGATAGATGACTAGATATGGCCTCAGATAAACACATACACACACACACACACACACACACACACACACACACTTCCAGCTTGTGGTTGTTGACCCAAAAATGTTAAGTAGACAGTTAATTACGTTCATCTGGAAGCTTCACTGGTGTATATTCAAGCAAATGAGGTGTTCAGATAGTTAATTGTGAGGAAAAGTGTACCTATGTATCAAAGGTAAATACTGTTATTGTGCAAAACACAACCCTTCAGCAGTTTAAGTTATCTGATATATGTTATCTGATAATAATCAATGCTTCATTAACATGTAGCTAGACTTTTTATGCTGTAGCTGGGGGCCATGGAGGCTGAGATAATCTGAGATAATCAGATACTCCATATGTCAAATCTGCAGAGAACTATATCCGTCTTACAAATTTAATTAAGCTTTAAGCACAATATTTCTCTTTAAAATGTAGAAGAGGCAGCACACACAGAGAGCGACGTCAGCAGCAGTAATGAGATGATTCTCTGAACCAATCGTGAACTCTGTTGTCTTTTTTTCAAAGGTACTCGCCACAATCTCATAACAAGATGTTCAAACTGAAAAGTTCATGAGTGAATCAAGCACAGTTTACCATTTAAAACTTCTGTTGCCATCAAGTTAATGTGGAAGGTGATAAAAACTCTCTTGAGATCATTTTATGTGTTTTATGTGGCCCTTCTGTGGGCAGTTGCAGATGATGATTTACTTGCTGTACTCCCATTTGACAGAACCTACTGCTTTCTGCAGAGTAACTGGCTTGGCTCTCAGGTACACTTTAACCTGGGGCTGTTTTGACTCTAAAAAAAACCACCCTCCTTTCAGACTGAGACTAGACTGATGAAAACAGTACTTCCACTGTCCCCAACTCATGGAATGGAAGAAAGATACAGAAAGAACCAGAGAGATAAAGTCAAGTACACGTACACATTGCTCAAGCACACATGGGTTGTAAATAAAAATATTTCCTCTGTAAAAATCCAGATCTCATCTGTCAGTGAAAAGCAGAGGATTAGGAAACTTTCAGCTTCATAGAAACAAGCGACAGCTTTCTCCCATTGTGCAACCTTATCGATCCTACATGTGTGTGTGTGTGTGTGTGTGTGTGTGTTTGTGTGTGTGTGGTCAGCAGATAAATCCAGGGATGGTGCCACTTGTCACTGCCATCATGATCAATGACCTTGTCTTGTCTCTCTCTCTCTGTATGTGTGTCCATGTCTGTGTCCAGTGCCAGCACCAACTCAACCTCCAACCAAGCCCCCCACCACAGAGCCCCCCTCCACCATCCCGCCTGCCAAAGAGGGTAAGCAAAAGGCCCAACATAAAAACATGCACACACACTCTCATATTACTCTATTAGTGCTGCATGTAATCTTCACTGATCTCTGATTACTTTCTGTGTTTACTGTCATATGAAATCATAGTTTGTGCATTAAAAGTTAATGTTATGTTCATCTCTGTACCAGAGCCTGGTCTTGTAGTCATCACTCAGAGCCACAGGCAAACCTGCAAACATTAGTCACAGTGCACGCCGGCTATCATAAACAGAAATTATGTACAAGTTGAGACAGAGAGGGATGCATGCAGTATTTGTAATGTCACTGTTTTATGGATGGTAATACTTATTTGTATCTGCACGATCATAAGGTGAAACTTTTGAGTGGAATTGTAAAATTAGCGCTTTGATTGTCTTGTTTATTTTCAATGTATATTTGTAATTTGCAACTTTCTCTCAATAATATTTTGGAAAAAAAAAGCTTAAATTGTTTTGCAGAGAAATTCAGCTGCCAAGAACACGTGTTTACATTTACTGCATTTGTTGACTTTATGATCATTTATACAGAAGGTTGTTTTGCTCATAAATTTTAAACTATGATCATCAGTGCACATTGTTTAAAAACCTGAAACACTTAACATTTATCTTTTTGTAGAGTAACTTTGTTTTGTCACTCTGTACTCTTTATACTGCTGCTAGCTGTGTTGAGTTTCAAAAAATCAGCAGCGACCTGGAGGAAAATTTGGCGATTTGGAGAGGGAGGGACACAGTAACAAAATAAGGGTTGGCAAATTAGAGTTGAGTGGAAAAAAAAAGATCTGAAAACACCTGAATGTCTCACAGGAAGCCTTCGAGATGTTACCAATGTGCCACAGTAATTTAAATTGGAAATGACTCAAAGGCTACTTTAGGCTTTAGTATATGCCATCATAAAGAAATACTTTTCTACTCCTTATTTATCAGCATGTTGCCTCAATCTTTTTCACTAAAATGACCTCAGTCCAACTACCAATCACAATCAGTGCACACTTGCTCAAGTATGTACAGTTTGCCTGTTTGTTGGAGCCATGTGGCTGACAAGTCACTCTTTTTAACTTGAATATATGCATGCAGTCTCTCAAAACCTCCAAGAAGCTGTAATGTTGATAATAATGCACTTTTCCCCAACTCCAATCTTAACATCTTAATGCAAAAAGGTTCCCGTTTACTTTAATTCTTCAGTTCAAGTGGCAACAGTGATTTACGTGTTATAAAGGATGGACAAAATATTCTCACTGTAGAGGATTTTTCCAAACGGCCTGCTAGGCTTAGAAAGATTAGGAACAAAAGGGTACAGGTTCACAATCTGACTCTCCCCCTCCCAGTCAGACGATCGCCTTCCTCTGTTCCTGTCTGATGGGCTCAGGTGAAAGAGCAGCACAAATTACAAACTCCACAGACATGAACTGACACACCTGCTGAGCCCGTCTGTAAGCATTTCTGTCTGAGTTTCTGACCTTTGTCAGACCAATGCCTCCGTCTGTAATGACGGGCAACCTTTACTCCGGACAGAACCACAAAGGCGGGAGGAAAGAGGAGGCAAAGGTGCATGAATCTGGAGGAGAAAGAGAAGAGGAAGTGAATTAAGCAGTGATGGGCGGGATGGGAAAAACAGGCGGAGATTGGGCTGCAGACTGAAAGTAGAGTGGAGAGACAAATGTGGAGAAATACCCGATGTTGAAAATAGACGGAGAAGAAGTGAGACATAGCAGCAAAGAAAGAGAGAAAATGATGATGATTGGTGGTGAATGTTTAAGACGGAAACACACAGAGAGGAAATGAAAAAAGGCTCAGTGTAATCATCAGAGCTTTTATCAGATTCAGCCACATAAAACCTTGTAATCAAATCATTCTCCAGCTGACCTTTAACTTGACATTTCTGACAGGTAGACAGCTGCACTTGTGAAGTTTTGGAAAAAATATACAACAATTGCATTTGTCTGCAAAGAAAAACATGTACAGCAGTAGAAGTTTGTATTGCTTCTTTTTACAATTTTCCTCTTTTCCTCTCCTCTCTTTTCTTCTTTTTATATATTCTTCTTNNNNCAGATACAGTAAAGGTTTTGACAAGACTTTTATGAAGGCTGACATGGTCATGAAGGGGCTTTGAAATTCTAGAGTTTGGAAACTTGTTAAAGCCACAAAACAACTATACAGCAGCAAAGATAAGGCTACTGAGAGTCATTGAGAAACCTGAGAGGAATAAGAGAGGGAAAGAAAGTCAATGCTGAAGCCCGAATATGAATGAGCAGCTCACAACGGAAGAAAAATACACAAATCCATTGGAAACAGCACCTTTTTTTTGTTCAGAAAAGTCTGAGTTGGTGGGTGCACACTATACCTTTAATCTTATAAACTTTACCTTGTGGGAATTAATCTGAAGCCGCAGCCTTTGCATATTTACCCTCTCACAGCAGATGTATATTTGCGGTGCTTCATACTCTGCATATTTACTTAGTCTGAATATTTGGCAGCCCGTTTAACATTGAAGGTATGCTTTGTCCTCTGCTAACCTTTATTCTGTATGAAATTACTTTTTTGAATGTAGAGAGGAAATGATTTGCTGACTAAGTCCTTGTCTTTTCTGTCCGTCTTTCTGTCTGTCTGTCCAGTGTGTAAAGAGGCCAAGGCTGACCTGGCGTTTCTGGTCGATGGTTCCTGGTCCATCGGAGACGACAACTTCATGAAGATCACACGTTTCCTCTACAGCACCATGGGATCGCTTGACCTGATTGGACCAGACGGCACACAGGTCAGTCATGTGACCGCACTCACATCTGGATCCTGTTACTTCAGAGAGAGTCTGGCCTTAGAGAAAGAACTCAGGAATAAAACTTTTACTGTTATTTGTCTTTTATTTTCCCAAATGTGTCATTAAACAACGAGAGGTTTGTGAATTAAAAATCACAGAATCCAGGCTAAAACATCAAGGTCTGAATAATGTTGTAGTTTGTCTTCTAGGAGCCATGAAATTCATATTTATGACTGCTAGTAATTTTTGTCCTGTGAAAATTATTGTATAACCAGTTCATGCAGCACCGTAAGTTAAACAACAGAAATACAAATGTGCCTAAGGCTTTTAATTTTGTTTTCTTTGGTTGTAATTTATTCCCTTTGTCATGGCGTTTTCCTTCTGAAAAATGCATGCTCATGAGAAATTGAATGTAAAGCAGATGCTGGGGATTAAGCCAAATATAGCCACACTCAAATCCATAAAAATTATGAAATAAAGAAATTACATACCATAGTGTAATCTGTGGGTGAAGAACCCATTTACAGCAGAGAGAATGTTGTGAATAACATATTTAATCCATTTAAAATATATTTTTTAGGGATATGGCCTCCCCAAAATGGAAATATATTACATACTCCTGCAGGGTATGCAGTATTTCTAGTCATAGTATGTTGCATGCGAAGCAAAGCGTCAAACATGTTGTAAAATTCACATACATCCAACGACCTGTTGCCAACCAACTCTTCCACTCCAGACAACTACTTCACCCCCTGCTCTTCATCCCTATATACTGCAAACCGTTTACTTCCACCATGCTGCAAAAAAACAGCCAAACAAGTAGTTTATGTCCTTAAAAATCTGTGTTAATCTTTTGTTCAGTAGATATAAAGAGGCAGAGACAGTTTGCCGTACATCAACAATGAATAGATGCATTGTGATTTAATGCCATGACTAGTATTTCCTTTGATTCTTGGTTTCACGTTCATTATTACTTTTGGGATGGACATGGATGTTATGTACATAATGGACATTTTAACAAACAATAAGTCTTACCACAGTTTGATTTTAATGTTCACCCTTTTGACCCATGCGGGCTTGGCTCATTTACTGTTTGAAGAAGGCTGCTGTTGGCATTAATTGATTGTGCAGCAGAATTTCAAACAACTCTCTTTGGCTTCTCCCCTGACAAATGAGCCTTGTGTGTATAGAAAAGTTCAGGAAAGTGAGGAGGAACTTTTAAACCCCTTGTGAGTCAGTTCTTTACTTTCTGGAAAGACTGTTAATTTTAGTTGCTGCGCAGCATTCGATTAAGTCTGCTCATTTGCTGCCGGTGTGTTTCGGTGCCAGAAAAACATTACTTTTCTGGCAGAATGGTGGTCTGAGTCTAGATGCATTAAAAGCGGGAATAAAGATCAGATAGTCCGTGCGGTGAGGAATACACCATCAACTTGATTTTTAGTGTAAATCCACCATGAGCTATACTCCATAGGAAGGACTGCCAGACTCTAACTCAGGGCAGTAGTTCTCTATTGTCATTGGGAACTAATTTCTTTGTGCTTCTCGCTTGCACCTCCCTGCACTATGTCAGCAGAGCTCAGATGGTTCATTTGTCACACCGTAGAGGTGCTTGCTAAACCGTTTTCTTTTATTTGTGTACTGTCTGCTGTTAAGCAGTTTGCTACCTTTGCTGTGCCCCATAACCCTTTGGCAGCGGGCTACCGAGAGCACAACGCTGGCTGTAATGTGAGGGAGTTGGCTGTACAGTAAAGAGAGAGTTGGCTGGTAAACTTAAGCAGCCCTGAGCCAACAACAGCACCATTAGCAGTGCAGAGGTAATGATACTTGTTCGCCCCTCTTAGAGTAAGCCAATTAGATTGACTGCAGCTCTGATTTGGGAGTTTGAATATATATATATAAGGAAATTTTCACCTAGAGAGTAGCATAAAAAAAGGCTGTAGTATTCCCAATTCACAGAATGAGCATTTACCTCATGCGCTTTGTGTGGAAAATAGAACAAAATCAGCAGCGTTTGTCCAGGTTAAAAGAAGGTGAAATCTGTGTTTCGTTAACTGCTTTTACCAATTAAATGTCGACCTCAAATCATAAAAATGTCACATTTCGCTGTCCTGTGTGTCATGAACAGTCCAATTTGTACAGTATTCACTCCGTAGGGCTGTTAAAGCACATCCAATTTGTATAATTGCAGCATTTCCTTCAGTGAGCTAAGGCACCTGTTTGATATTTTCATCATCAGTTGAGAATATATGTGGGCATTGTAGGTGATAATGAGGTACGCATTAGGTTTTACACCCAAAGCACAGACATTTGGCTTCATAACATTCACATAATGGTTACATGAGTTGCTTAAGTAAATTGGTATCTCCTTTTTTTGTGCCAGGGACACAGAAATAAACCTGCGCAAACACTCAAATGTCAGTGTATTATGACTATGTCTGCAGACGATGACTTCATTTTGTGTTTGAACTTTACCTTTAAGGCAAATTTAAAACTGCTTGAGTCCGGAGGATGTGAATTTAGCTTTTCATAATTTGATTTGACATTTCGAGTGAATGTATTTCACCTATCTGTCTGCCTGTCTGTCTGTCTGTGCGTCCCTACAGGTGGCCATTGCTCAGTTCAGCGACGACGCTCGGACAGAATTCCAGCTGAGTTCTCATGGCAACAAGGAGGCGCTGCTGGAAGCTATTCAGAGGATCAGATACAAAGGAGGAAACACCAAGACAGGTCAGAACAGGTTATTGGGATCAATCTAGTAATAATCATGCAGTAAACAAGAAGGGTAAATTCATGTCGTAGTGTAATACCTTTACCTCGACCTGTTGGAAAACGGTCTCAGCCCATTAGATCAAAGCTACTGGTTGAAATGATCACATGCTGCAAAAAAGAAGAGACTTTAATGTTGGGCTTAGATGCATGAAAAGCAGTCTGGGGATGTAAATCTGTTGCAGCATTTATGTCAGTGTCCTGCTGTGCTGGTACACACAGGGTGAATGTCAGTAGCCTCCGTGCTTTGATGTGGCTTTACAGGTGATGCTGGTTGTTCGGAGGACTTCAACTTTACTAAAGTCTGGGCCACAGCTCAGACACTCTGTTCGCAGTAATTGTGTCCTTGAGCTCGAGCTAACCCTATCAGCCCCAGGGCGGATCGCACTATCATCTCCCCACTTATCCCTTCCTCCCCCCGTCTTACCTCCTCTTTCTATTCATTGCTCTCCTCCACTGTCTTGTCAGCACCATACAATCCTCTCCTCCCTCACTTAGCTGCCTCTTTGCTTTCCTTTAAAGCTTCCTCTCTTGTTTTCCCTCCTCAATGCTTCTTTCCCTCTCTTTGTCTCAGCATTCCTCCTTTTTGTCCCCAAATTTTTCACCCTGTTTCGTTTCATCTTCGACTTCTTCCTCTCCAGCCAGTCCAACACACTCTTCCTCTTCCTCCTCCTCATCTCTTCTCCTGTCCTAGACTCTCACACACCTACATCTACTGTACCATCTTAAATTTTAACACATGGAAACAGGTGGCAATTTAGCTGACAGGACAGTGTGTGTGTGTGTGTGTGTGTGTGAGGGAGTGAGTGTGTATGTGTGTGGTCTACGGCAGAACAGAAAATAAACCATGAAATTTCATCAGCCAGCTCTCACAAGGTTAAGCTAATGCTCACAGGCTCACAGTTTCTCTCTCTCCCTATCTCTTTGTCTCACCCACACACACACACACATGCGCACATGCAGTGCACGCACACGCTCACACACACGCACATCCTCAGCGTAGAATTAATCTTCTTCAGTAGCTCAAACATAATGCCTATTATTCTTCAGGCTGTCCTTATTTCTTCCAAAGAAACCCACACAGCTTATTGCATATTCATATGCTTGGCTTGTGTGTTAGTTTGTGTGATAGGTCCGTTATTTTACATATTTATTACAATAAATAATAAAATAAATGTTGCATGTTTATGTTGAAGTCGGTGCCTCCACGCTGATACTTTAGTCAAAGGTGAATATCGCTTTCACACTTTTTTTTCCCCCTCATTGTGAGTCTTCTGCTAAACTTTCCAAACACACATACGCTGAACTATATGCTGTGTGTTAGAGTACCATGTGAGGCTGTGCCTAGACCTCCTTACTTGCATCTTACTCCTGTGGTCCATTTGGAGACGGATCAGTGGTCTCTCTTGCTTCCAGGACTGAAGCTTGCTTTACAATCCGAGTTGTAGTTTTTTATTTCACTCCCCAAACCCAAACTATTCCCTTTTTTTCATTCTTAAACCTCAACATGTCCTCTGAGACCCCGTCAGGGCCCCTCGTGGTGTCAAAATCCCCCAAAGCCCTCAAAGAAAAGACTGCAGCTTTTTGGCTCTTTAGCCCTGAGCCTCTGGCTGATATATCTATGTGGATACAACTGCTAGCCAACAAGAAACCCTGCAGCCTTTGATTCCTTTTTTATGATTTTTTCTGTAAATATCCAGGTTACTTTATATTGTGCTCGTTGTAATCCTTGGGTCAAATAAACACATTAAAATGTGCTCAAAGTGATACAAAGATCCAAAGCAAAGTTTCAAAGTTTGTATGAGGTCCACAGAGGATATTTCAGACATTAGATTTGGTTTTTTTAATCAGGTCCTGCAGTTCTGATGAATTTTGATGAAATTTGTCACATCTGGGTGCTGCTTTCTGACCCGCCGTTCAATTGGACAGTCAGCAACAAAGCTGCATCACTAACCATGGGGAGACAGCTACTAATTCACCTTCCACCCCTTTTTTCCACTCATAAGCCTTTTCTCTGAACCCATTTTATAAACAGTATGTAAATGACGCTGCTCTCTGTAAGTCTTTACAGTCAGTCAGTGCCGCAGGAGTGTGAGGGAAGAGCAGGTTGAGGATCCAGAGCGTTGGAGCTGATATTCTGGGATTTGGCTTTTCACTATGCATTTATTCATTGAGGTATTAGCGAGCTACTGACTGGCTTGGTGGCTGATTGATTTAATGTAGCTGCTGCTGTAACAGTCTTTATCCCTGTCGGTGTACTGTACAAGAGTGAGTGAGTGTGTGTGTGTGAGTCGTTCTCCTGGGATTGAGTTTCATGCTGATGAGTAATTGTGCTAATCCCTCGTTTTGCTTGTGCAGAATAGTCAGATGGAGAAATTGAGAATAAATTGTGTGTGTGTGTGCATGTGTGTGCACGTGTGTTTGTGTGTGCATTGCAGGTGTTGAGATGACTGACTTCCAGTATGTAAATTAGTGTTACTCTAAATTCTTAATTGTACAATAACATATTCACACACTCAAACTCGCCTGACTTTTTGCATATTTTAAATCATAAATTGAATCGAGCAGTTCTCAAAACAAATCTCACTCTTAACTTTTCAAAGATAAGACTATTTTAAAGCGCTTGCTGTTCATAACAAGCAAGAGATAGAGAGACAAACCTTTCCTCTTATGTCTTTATATTGCGCCAAAACTCTTCATGCTAAGGCAGGAGAGTTTATTTACTAACCAGTTTTGTCTCTTCTTCTGTTTACCTGCTTAAGTGACAGTAAAAACTAGCAAATTGTTTCCAAACTGTAGGCCAAATCCAAATTATCTCATGCACACAAAGTGATGGATCGCTGAGTGATGATGAGCTGCTGAACTCAAAATCCACTGACATGTTGCGGTTTTGCTTTCCTCTTTTTCATGCCTTCTTTTTTCTTCTGACTCCTCTCTTCTTTCATCTTCCCTTTACCCCCTTCTTTCTCTGTGCCCTCTTAACCTGCCCTCTCTTCTTCTTCTTCTTCTTCCACCACCCACCAGCCCGGTCCCTCCTCCTTTCCTCTGCCCTGCGACTCACTTCATGCCTGGCTAGCTGCTGTAATTTCAGCCTCGCCCAGCGTGATCAGAGGACAGTGTAGAAACAGATGTATCACTGGCAGATATCTGACAACACCACACTTTACAGGCCAAGCACTCTATCATTTGTCATCGCTGACAGCTCAGTGGAGATAAAAAAAAAAACAGGAGGAGGCAGGGAGTGGTAATGTGGCCTGAGGGTTTTGGTTTAAGTTAGAAACTGGGAGACAGAGGCAGCATACACATACACACTAAGCCATTTATGCCACACACGTTTACATGTTGGACAGTTTGATCAACTTAAAAGGCCATGATACCTGCTACCCAGGACCTCTCATATTATCTTAGACCATCTTAAAATCACAAGAGGAGTTAGAGGAGAATATGAGAAAGACAGAGGAAGTTAAGAGGATTAATGGCAGCGATTGTCCTTTTAATTATGAAAAGGTCAGGTGAAGATGAGATGAGCTGTATGAAGTATTATGCAAGTCATGATGGACTGCGTGCAAAAATTGGCATTAAACAGAAATGACCTGCCTGTGTCTGTAATGATGATCATGAGACTGTGCTCATGGTTGCACACACACATTGTAGTCTATGTACAGTATGCATGAAGTGTTTAAAAGTTACGATCGGTCGTAAAAAACAGACTGCAGGTCGCTTTCTGCTGTGATTTCAATGACTGTGCCTCATATTTTGTTGTGTCGAATAAGTTGACGTCACTTCTCAGCAGTAGAGAGAGAGAGAGAGCCATCTGGATGCAACTAGGTCAGTAGAAATATAACAAAAATATGGTACAATTGGGCATAAAGCCTTTGAATCCACCTTGGTGAGAAAATGACTGCCTTAAATTTTATCTAACAAAAGGGTGGGTTTTTTGTGGTGTCTGAAGCACAAAGATACAAAAAGGATTCTTAAATCACTGAATAGTATGCATTCAAAGCACCTAGGTTGCTTGTTGTGTGTGAGTCTTGAAGCCTTTCAAAGCTGTCTAGACGGATTTGATTGACTGATTAAGTCCATTAGCAGGTGACCTGCACACTGTCAAAAGTTCATCTAATTTTTAACTCTCTGACACACTGGATGGTGACATTTCCATTTTAGTTTGTCTCATCTTTTAGTGTTTTGGTCTCATTGAAATACACCAGACACTGTCTGTTTTATGTTTTACATGCTAATGTAAATTTGGCCTAAGCCTGTTTTTTCTGGGGCTTTTAGGTCACTTTTCTGTCAAAATATATTTATAGACTCCAAAATCTAGCAAGTAAATTAAAATTTAAGCAGAGGTCACGCATCCCCATCCGTGCTTGAGGCGAGCAAAGATAATTCTTTTAGATTGTTAATAAAGACCATACTTGTAGTTCGCTATGGATTTATGTAATGTCACCGCTGGCCACGTTCCCGCACATGCTGCACTATTTCATTTTTTGTTGTGTTTCTCTTTCAAGACAGTCAGTGATTAACATTTATTTCAGAGCGACATGGAAATAATCTCGCAGAGACTTGGAAATAGTTTTGGTTAAATAATCACAGTAAATATTTCTTCTTCTCTCAGAGGTTTTTATAGTTCAGTCAGAGACACTTATGTCAAGGAATATGTCATCAATACCAAATGTTTTTACAGTAAGAAATGATTGAAAAGGCTCTGCTGTTTGAGGGAACTCTGAAAGAGACCGAAAAGCAACAAAGATTCTGCTGAGAAAGCTAATCTTCCCTTTTAAAAACACACATGAACATTACAGTAAATTAAACTATATGAAATATCACGTAAGGAGCTGCGTCAGCAAACAGCTTTGATGTTAGTGTATTCAGCAGGGTAACAGTGAGGAGTGTCAGGCTTTGATGGCTGTGCTGTATCCACACATGAACATGAATAAATGTTACTAGACATGCAGCCTTGAATAAGCAAGTGATGGTAAAATATAAAGGAAACAGCTGATGCCAATCAAACAGAACAATAAGTGGAGCTTTAGCACTTTGCTTGTTCTAACAATATGCCGTATTTGTGAAACAGAAGGTAGAAAAAAAACATCAACAGCTACAAATTTATGGTGTGCTATAAAAAGAGCGACATGATGTTAAGTATAAATGGATATGTGGGTTGTTAAATCATCTGTTCTCTTCTTTTCTTCCGTCAGGTCGGGCCATCAAACACGTGAAGGAGTCTATTTTCACCCCCGAGGCCGGAGCCAGACGGGGCATTCCTAAGGTCCTGGTAGTTCTCACTGATGGACGTTCGCAGGATGACGTCAACAAAGTGTCCAAGGAGATGCAGATGGATGGTGGGCATTCCAGAAATCATAATTTATTGACCCTAGATGTGCAGTGTGGGATTCACTTGACCTTGGAAAGGTTAGCTGTGTGTGTCGGCGCAGAACAGACAGCCTTTCAATTCTTGGATGCTTTATGATGCTCTATGCCATATTTTACTGTTATAGGATATCAGACTCTTCAACCATTGATTTGAAACCCGAATGTCCAACAATGTGTGACATTACTCTAGTCAATTCTTTTCATCGACTTTAAAACTTGTAATAAATTTTCCTGTTATTTTCCATTTCCAGGCTACATCATCTTCGCCATTGGCTTTGCGGACGCGGACTACGGGGAGCTGGTGAACATCGCCAGTAAGCCCAGCGACAGACACGTCTTCTTTGTGGACGATTTGGATGCCGTGAAGAAAATAGAAGAGCAGCTCATTACTTTTGTCTGTGAGGCTGCCACTGCAAGTGAGTCGCACCACCTTATGTTTAAAACAAAGGGAGGGTAAAAGACCAGGAGGGGAAAGAGTTCAGAAGAGTCAGACGGGGATACAGACAGAGATTAAACTGCACAGAGGAGATTTAAAAGAGAACTTTTGTTGGTGGAGAGACAATAGAAATGAGTGAAAAAATTTAGTAAGGTTTCTTTTCTCTCTTTCAGCTTGTCCGTCTGTTTTGATGGGTGGTAACACGATGGCAGGTAAGAGCTGTAAAACAACAGGAGTACATGCTGGTGGTGATAAGGATGAAGGTAGTGATGCTTTGTCTCTTTGCAGGTTTCCGTATGATGGAGAAGTTCGGCCTTGTAGAGAAGGAGTACAGCACCATACCTGGAGTTTCTCTGGAGCCGGGTTCATTCAACAGCTTCCCCTGTTACAGACTGCACCGAGACGCCCTGGTGTCGCAGCCCACCAAGTGAGTAAGGACGTGTTCGCACTAAGGAGGAGAAAATACTGCTTAAATAAAGGATAACATGACTTCTGCTTACAAAAGGAAGCACAAAAAATGTCCACTGTGTGGATTTGTACAGGATTTAAACCCCCCACTCTTTATTGTCACTCAGGTGGAGCTCAGATTTGACCAAACACACATTTTAGCTGTTCTCATCAGAAAGCAAACACGCATCCTCCTTATAAATGCATCCTGTTAACCAGCGCTCATAGTAATCCTCTCCTGTCAGCATGTGTATGAATACAGATCACAGAACAGAGAGCACACGCAGGAAACAGCAGACAGTCATGTCTTTTTTTGGTCGCAGTTTTTATTTGTTCTTGTGTCATTGAGATCTCTTCTGCAAGAGAACAAATTACATATACACAAGGTCATTAATGAGATTTAATTTCATTAAAGACTTGCCATGAATCACACATGTATTAATTAATAAATCAAACGTATGATGATAAAATATCTGCATATAAATAAGGGTTCATCTGAGAAATGCTTCTGAATTCAGCTCACTACTATTTGAGCTTAATTTGGTCAGGCTTTTTTAAATCAAACTCTGCATATGTCCACTGTTCCTCCATGTATGAGTTATGTTTGCTTGCTGAGTGACTCTCCCTTGCTCTTCTGCACATGGGCAGTGGTGACTATCAGTGGTCAGCATGTCAGCAGAACTCATATTGAATCATCATCCAACTATTTACACTTTTAACTTTTAACTATCCAACAGTCCTGACAGCGAAAACACAACTTTCTCAAATGACTTAACTCCATCTTGCAACCACTTATAACACCTGCTCTCTGTTACGCCCGCTATCCCACAACCGCTACCTTTCACCAATAAAAACAACCACAGGAAGTGAAATTTAGGATTATAGAATTTGAGCCAACTGTTAAAATAATATTAAAGCAAAGCAGATGACACATGTTTATCTGATGTATTATTGTAAATACAAAGAATCTCATCTTATTTAAACCTAAAATGACAGTTTTTCACAAATCATGTGAATTGTGCATTAAAAAGAAATTTGCCGAAAGCATTGAGCGAAAGAAGATTATTGCAATTTTCGCTAATACCTGCAAGTCCTGCTGCCAATTAACAAAAAAAAAAGCAAATTGACAGTTTCAACTCGCTTTCTTTAGGGCCTAAAGCTCAATTATAGAACAATTTTCACTACTTGCAAAAACTGCTTTACTGGTTTCGCATGTAAAATTGGACTCTGTATTTTAGTCAGGACCGCAACAGGTGGTGGGCTCTTTACTGTAGACTCCTTGGTATAAACAAAGCAAAACACGTAACATATTTAATTATATGTAGGCTAAATAACATTAGTACAAGCTGACAGCCTCCATCTAATGTCCTGTAGTTTCTGATTGAAAAGATTCTTAAAGTTATTTCTACTATAATAAAAAATATTGATATGAGTAATTTAACCTTTTCTTGTTGAACAGAAACCATCCCAAAAATAAACTCAGGCTGTGATTGATTGTCAGCTTCAAAGAGTATAAATTTGAATGCATATTTACAGTTACATTTACATATTCATAGCTCAGACAACAGCATTGTTCAACAAAGAAGCTTGTGCATGTTGCTTTAGATGGTGAAAACCTGCCTGAGTCATTAAAATTAAATCCTGCAACTTGTGATAAATGTCTAACAACTCTTTGCCTTCAACAGCATATGGTATGAGACATATGTCACATGGAGCTTCAGGCTCATTATGTTCTTTGCAGTGGTGCTCACATGGATTGTCAAAGATGCATGATCACAGCCAATGGGCAATAACTTATGTGGATGTGCGTGTTTTGCTCGAGCCTTTTATTCTGCTGTTAGAGTGGGACATCTCTGCAGCCTGAGGCCCTCTGCCCGGGGGCCATGAAGTGCTAGAGGGGCATCTACAAGAAGATTAGTTCAGCAAGAGGGACCAGAGTCCCCTGTGAGGCTCACTCTGTATGAGGCATTAGGTATCACAGAGCGTGTGACTCTCTCTGCTGCCGTTCAAACTTGTGTGTTTGGTGGGAGTGATACAAGGCAGCAGAGAGTAAAACAGACTATTTTGTGAGTCCTTAATGCAGCTGCTGGTCATCTCCTCTCTCTTCTCTGCTTTATCTGTCCCTGCTCAAGTTGAAAATGGAAATAATCAAATAGAAGCAAAAATAAAGGAGCAGTAAACTTTCCCGAGTACTACACTATACTCCTAGTGTAAGAGAGTACACAAGCATAAAGTCATGCATACAACCCTTTGCTGCAACGTTCAGGGATTTCAAAAGTGCTCCCACAATGCCTTTCTTTCTGTGATGTTGTCATTTTGGAGCTTTTTTTTTTTCGTGTTTTTTTACCGTCTACCAGCTTTAACTTTAGCTTCTTGTTCTGTGATCGTTCGGTTTGTGAAAAGTGACATTGACGAGCGCTCTGAAAAGTTGAAGCTGAGATAATTTGAACCTAAAGTGCTTGAAGGCAGCTATACAAAAAAAAAGGCTAGACTCTGTGATCAAAAAGAGGCTGGCGCTCAAAGACAGTTTCAGGCAGCCGAAAGCGCTCTAAAAGCATTCACAAAAGCCGAGGAGAGACAGTGGCACTTTGAAAAAAGACACCTAGTGGATACATGCCTTCAGGGCACGACTGAGCTCACTTTCTGCTTCTCTGTGTGTGTGTGTCTGCCTCTTCTTTCATGTGTGTACCAGGTACCTTCATCCTGAAGGTTTACCCTCTGACTACACCATTTCTATGATGCTCCGCCTACTTCCTGAGACCCCTCAGGAACCCTTTGCATTGTGGGAAATCCTCAACAGAGAAAATGAGCCATTGGTGGGACTGATGCTGGACAGTAAGTTTGAGATGCTTCTTTAATTCTTCTTTGTCTCAGATGCATCACAACACATCACATTTTGACAAGCACAAACAGCAGATGTGTGCAGCAGCTCCACCAGTCCCAGTGTCTCCAAAGTGCACGATGCAGCAGATTTTAGAAATGAGACAGGAGAGAAATCACTAATCACAGCTGTGGTCCAACCAATAAAAGTTTTTGATTCAGTGTGATGTACCTTCAGATAAGCAAAGTTTTCATCTTAACTTGTGCAGAAATACTTGAACTCCTCTGTTTGTACACAGCCTCCTTTATTTCCTCTCCACACACAGGACACACCACTAATGTAAGGGAAGCATCTTAACCTCAAAGTCAAGCTGAAATTATTCTTCACTCAACTGTGTGTGAGTGAAAGACTGTGTAATGTAAATGTAGCTGTCAGAGGGTGTAATCATAGACTTTGTGTTGACCAACCTTCAATTTGTAGTTGAAGTTGTTATTAAAGTTTTTTTCACAGCTTTATCAGGAGAATCTGTAACTCATGGAGAAATGTTTCATGAGCTGACATTTAGAACAAACAAAGGGGTCATGTTGGTTATGGATTGGTAATAAAAATATCCATTATCATCGTCATCTTAACACGGTACAACATCAACTGGTCCAGACATTTTAAATTAACTTAAAGTATTTGAACTGCAGTTGAAGTTGATAGACAGAGAAACATGCCTGCTGGAATTTAAACCATAGAACAATGTAAATGTTTTGTAGAAGTGAATAGCAAAGATGGACCTTTTCTATCCACATCTCCATTAACTCAATTTCTACTTTTCATGTTTTATATTACAGAGAAGCAATTAACGTGACAATCTTAAAGCTCAGGTTGTATTGACATGGACAAAAAAAACCCAAAGTCCTCACCGTCATTAATATCACATTTATTATTAGAATAATGGCGAAGGTGTTACAGTCTTTCCACGTGCAGTCTAGCACTTGGTGAAAGACTCTTTAATTAGCTCCTCGATACAAAGTGATATTACTTTTGCAAGTTAGAAACGACAGAGACTTTATGCCTTTATCCAGTGACATTGAAATGGAATTCATACTTTTGTCACAAAATGACATTTGATGAAGGTACAGTAGCATGAACAAGTTTCTATCCTTCATCACCACCGACTGTTTCCCCCCCTACAGACTCTGGAAAGACCTTGACGTTCTTCAACTATGACTACAGAGGAGACTTCCAGACCGTCACCTTTGAAGGAAATGAAATCAAAAAAGTCTTCCATGGCAGCTTCCATAAGGTAAGTGTTAAATATATTTCTGCTAAAAAAAAAAAAAAAAAAAAAAATTTTTATAACCCACCTACTGTGCTCACATCTGTTTCATATCACTATAATAAGGTAGGAGGCTTTATGCTGATGGTCAGAGTGTGTAAGCAGTTTGAAAGAAATGAAACAGCAGAGTAGCGTGTGCATGTCCTTCTGTGCTAATGGGTTGTTAAAGTCCATTAGAAGTAGAACTACTTCAGTGCCAGTTTGCGTTACGTATCAGGTTCACACTCACAGACTGTCTTCACAGTTTTTAGTGTTAGTTTTGCAGAAATT
>JAUZTA010000030.1:15282576-15296256 GCA_034780835.1 Ctenochaetus striatus
CTCCTCCTTCTTCTGTCTCTCCTGCTGCTTTTTTCTACACCCATTTTATTTTTTTAACCCAGTGGAGTGTACAGAGTGGGAGTGAAGCTGCAGATTTTCATCAGCCCTCTAAGACCTCTGTGTGGTCTCCCATGATGAAGTTAAGGTTGACTTTTGTCATTATTTTTGACATTTAAAGAATAAAAAGGTAACAAAATATCCGTAGGAGGAATTAATAATAATCCCACAACCATTTAGCAAAAATTGCAATCAATATTACATAAATAACATGAATGTAAACATGTTTTAAAAGACAAAAATCTACATTAGTTGCAGTATTTTTCATGATTTTGTTGCTAATACTTTTCCCTGGTGAGCTCAGACAGGCCCAGAAGAGACAATATTAGTTTGTCCTCCCAGCTGATTCAAAGACATTTCATATTTCCCTCAATCACTGGGATTCTACCCAAATATCTTTATGTAAATTATGTTGTATTAAATTAGTCAGACTGAATGGAAATGCCAAAATTTTGATGACATTCCCTTAATAAAAGACAATCTTCTGCTCACTTGAGACGAGAAAGTGTTTTGTGAAAAAGGAAATTACGGAATAAATATGCAAATGCCTCTGCTGAATAAATGATGACATTGGTTTGGCCTCAACAGGCTCAGAGAAAGACAAATTCACATCGCAAAACACTTCGGTGTGAGATGTTAACCTGCTGAATAATAACTGATTCTTCTCTTTTGAATTAACCTCTACGTTCAGGAAGTGCATTTATGTCTGCAGGGTTAATGGGAATGGATTGTTTTGTTACATTTAATGGCAGTTTTTAAGCCTTTTATGGACAATCTTATATTTTGCTGTAGAGCTGCTGTCGCACACTTTCTTTCATATGACTCTCTTTGGATTTCTGCTATAAAAAAACAAACCAACAGCAGCCCACCAACTCTGTCTGTCTTTCTTTATCTCAATCCTCAAAATGTCAGAGAGTAGCTGTCCATCATCCTCCTTTTCCTTTTGTCTTCTCCATTGTTTCCCGTCTTTCTGCTGGAGAACATGACAACGTTGAGAGAGGGAACAGATGCAGGAGACTGCCTGGCAAGAGGAAGCGTTCGTCTCCGTTTAGACAGGATGACAAGTGAATAAGAGGAGTGTCCGCGTGCGTGTGCGTGTTTGTGCGTCCGTTATAAAGGGATTACCATATGAAGACACCTCGTGTGAAAGCAGGAATACCCTGCAGGATCTGTCACTGCTCAGTGAAGCACACACACGCACACACACAGACTGAAAAAAAAAACATAAAACAGAAGCAGGTGATGGAGGGAGAAAGGAGAGCAGAGGGAGGAAGAGATATGACAGTGAGCTCGAGACACAAAGAGAAACACAGACGGGAAAAAAGACAAACGGAGAGACGTTTAGAAAGGAGAAGTGCGTGTTATCTTCAGTATAACTCACATTTTGCTCAGAGCCATGTTAGACTCCAAAAGTGTAAGAAGACTTTTTCTGTATCTCCCAAAATGATTTAAATGCCTCACATTAAAAATGTTAGAGAGCACTTAAAGCTGTCCTTGTACGCTGTAAAAATGTACACTCAGGAAGTAATTTGCACCAGTACTTTGGAGCTTTCTATAGCTCACAGCAATCCACATCATTTTAAAGAGTAAAAGTCCAGATTTCACTGTTAAATCATTTGCTCATAAATGAAATATAAGGCTGTTTTCTACAAATGTTAGTAGTTTCTTGGCAAGAAGAAGAAATGATAATGGAGGGGAAAAAAAAGCAGCGACTATAAATAAATGTCTGTGTTTGTGTTGGAAGGACTCAACTGGAATGTCTGAGGCTGTGTTTGTTTGTCAAAAGTGAAGAAGAGATGGCGTTACAGTATGCAGCTGACAAAGTGATGTGGGGGCTGGATCTGTTTTTCTGACGATTAACAACTTAATGATTAGTCCAGATCTAAGTAAAAGTTAATTTTTAAAGGCTTTAACTTTGTCAGTTCTGTTTTCTAAGAGTAAAAAAAGCGCCAAGTGTCCAGTTTGTCTGGATTAGGGCATTGAGGGATGGATTAGGGATGAGAAAGGAACAAAGGATGATAAGTTGCAGTTTATGAAAGACTCAAAGACAACACAACAATTCTTTAAAATAAAAAAACATTATATTTTAACTTGCATATTGAAGTACAAGTTACATATATATATTGGAGTACTCAGTACAAGTGCTACATATATCATGAGTGTGGACAGACATGGATGTAAACTGAAACTTGACTACCACACTGTAATTTTCATCATCAAAATTGTGTCTTTAAATATAAACCAGATAAACAGAGCCCACTTTAACTTCAGCAGTGACCTTTGTTTAAAAATCTATATGTGATTGTTGCCAAGTTAATCCTTGAACACTGTCAAATGTCTCAAGTTGTGGTGAAACAACATCACAAGCAGAAGAAGCTCAATTTTATTTAAAGGTAAAAGTAGATTGTTGATTCTTAGATGTAATGTTTTGTTTGTTTGTTTGTCATGAAAAGTGATCAAAAGCCTTCATCTGCAATCAGCTATGAGGCCGTCTCAGGCTCATTTCAAACATTTCGCCATGAAACAAAAAATGCTCTTAACTTCAATGTACAATTTCCTAAATGCACCAAACTTCACATGTGTGAGTCTTGATCTGAACCCAACAACATGTCCGTGTTATGGCGCCACTACTAGCTACAGGAAATGACACGTTTTAGACTTTCATATACTTCTACTAGGATGTTCACCAAATCCACCTCAAATTTGTTCAGATATGCCAAAAACCTTGATGATGATTTGTTGCCATTTCTGTCCACACATACTGTCCATACATATCAAATGGTGTAACTGTGGTGGCGTGGGGAAGTTTCATGTTTCACCAAGACAGGCAGTTTTGCCCTTTTACACCACTGTGGGCAGTTTCTTAATTGATTTTGCATGGGAAGTTCTGCCCATGGAGGGCACACAGCAGTTTTGCACATGCTGGCACACAGCAGTTTTGCCCATTTGGGGTCTGCAGCAGTTATGCCCTTTGGGGCTAATGAGGGATTTCTGTGGGCCACCCACTGTGGGCTTGCCCAAAGAAAAACCTAAACAAGCCCCCCTGCCTCTCCTCTTTAACCACCCTCTGTCCTTTTTGTTTCTTAATGGTTTCATCATTTCATCTGCTTCCACTTTTATATTTTGTTGCTCAGATTGTGATCCTTAGAATACTGCAATGAAATATGCTTTCAGAAACAGTGGCTTACATTATCTTACTATGCGAAGTCATTCTGCATTTGAATGATAAATTTGCCCAGCGCATAAAACTATGAAACACTTTTGGCTTCCTGTTGATTTTACCTTGTTTGACAGTTTTATTGAGTAAAGATAATGCCAAGTCGGTAGCTCTGTTTTGAGTTTCTACTATCGAAGTTTAATTTGTGAGAGTATTGCTAAGTCACGTGCAGTGAAGATAGTGTAGCAACATCAGTGATTCAGACAACAGAAAGTGATTTGTCAGATGTCTGAAAAATGATAAGAAAAAAAATTCTGATAAGACAGAAATAAAATCATCTGCCGACAGAAAGACATGAACAAATGAGGTGCTTTATATTAAAGAACGGTGCTGTGGACGTGTAAGACAGCAGTCACATTAGAAAATACAAGACAGTGTTTGTCTGAGAGGTTAATTTATCTTCTGTTGGCAGTTGCGTTTGCTGGGGATGAATCCTGCTTCCAGCCAGTCGTCTGACCTGCCAGCAGCAGCAGCACAGAGCAAAAAAATATTACGCAACTCCTATTTTTTATATTTTATTCTCCTTTTTGCTGTCAGCTTTTGTTTCTTTTTATGTCATTAATGTCGACCTTTTAACTGAACCCAAGTCTGATTTTTGAAATTTGTCTCCCTGTTTGCTTCTAGAGTTTTAGATGTACAAAGACAATAACAGAACATTTAGTTTTTCTTTGTTGTGTTGTCTTATTTTTGTTTATGTGAAAGTTAAAGAGACAGTCAAAATTACAATTTGAAAAAAATGCATATTTTGACGCAAGTTACAGAGTTTTGGAGACGTTTGTTCTAGAAACATCTGGCTTCACTTGAATATAATGGAAATCTCTTCATGACTGGTTACTGATGATAATCCACAGACTTTATTATGAGGAGTTTCTTCATTGTGATGTTGATAAAAAAATAAATTAAATAGTTAAAAGAAGTTGAAATTTACTTGAAAAATAAATCTATGAGGGTTGTGATTTTCATGATGTTTACTTAACTATTAGTTTTCAGGAACTTTCAGCATTTTAAGAACACAGGTCCTTCTTTTCATGATGGTATTAACCTTTCAGTTTGGTTTCTAAGTATCCATCAACATTACCGTGTAACATACTGCCGACTTTTAAAATCCCTCTGTACATATTCTATTACCTGGCAAACACGACATGGCTATTACGGTTTTACAGTTCCATCAAGTCAATATTCATACTGCACTAAGAAAAACGGTCAGTAATTGCTGGCTGGAAAAAAAAAATGTGTATCCTGTCTGCAGCCATTAAATGGCCATTTATGTGGAAATATGGTGAAAAGTAATTTTATGAATATTTTCATCTACAAATTTCTTATATTTAAAAAAGGACGGTGCTGTACTTGTGTGCACTGAAAGTAGTTTTGTATATTTGCAAATGTTAGCCGTTAGAGTTTTAGCCATATTAAGTATAATGTCCCAAAAAGTACTGGATTAAGAATAAATACCATCTGTTTTGATGGCTTCTCTGGTGGTATTTCAGATTTCCTACAGTGCAGGTTTGAGAACAGAAGAACAGTTCAAACAGTCAATTTTCAAAAATAAATTTGGTTCAGACTGAAAATAAGTCTGAGTCACTGTCGGAGCAAATATAGCTATCCTGAAGGAGAGTCTCATACACATACACACACACACACACACACATTTATGGACGATTATTATTTCCTGGAGACTTACCCAAACCATAACCACTAAGTTAGTAACTCTAACCTTTACCCTTAAAATTTAATGATTCACATTGTAGGTTCTTTGGTAAATGTCCCCACAATGTAAGACTTAGGCATCATCACACACACGCAGTCATTCTTCCATGCACACACACACACACGCAGTCACACAGACACTAACACACACACACACACATGTACATTTACATACCTTGGAAATTTCATTGCCCTATAGTTCATTTCCCAACCACTGATGTTAACCTTTACTGAAACCACTATATGCCGCAAAATACTAGGAAAATGTCTTCACTTTAGAGGATTTAAATAATTTTTCAAATCACGAAATTGCCACTCACACTGACACACACATCATAGCCAGTGAAGTGTGCAGAATGGAGGATGAAAACAGAAAGTCATTATAAAGCAGCCGGCCACACGTCAGTAGGGGAATAGGTTCTGACACTCGAATATGAACTTTGTCTAACTCCACATTAGCTGCATATCGTTACTATGAGATGTGTGTGTGTGTGTGTGTGTGGGTGAGTGTGTGTGTGAAGGTGAAGCTGTATGCATGCATTCCTTTTCCCATGATTTTTTTTTCTTTTTTAACTGAGAGTGTTAAGTAGAAAAAACCTCCATAATGGTGAAACATGGGAATGCTAAAAATCAACTCTATGTCAATCCTTCAGCAGGATGCAGATCTCTTTCCTCATTAATTGTGCCACAAGTTGAATTTTCACAGTTCGTGGACCGGCTATGGTTTCCTCTAAGGAGGAGCACTTTGACTGGATGGGCTAAATGCTGTGCTGAGATGCTTGAGGCCTGCATTTAAAAGCCCTACATAAGAAAATATAGTCATTTTCACAGTGACTAGTCAGGAAAGAGGTGGTTCGTTGTTGTTAAAGTAAATCCACACAAAGGCTTGTGAAATGTTGCACCAAAATGATGTTTTAGCTCTGTTTAATTGATTTTATGTATTCAGTTTTTGTTTATTTTTGGATATATATTCAAGACAATGATAAAAGACGAACCATACTACAGGGGGATTAAATACTGAGACAAAATACTTGCTTAAACACTACAAACAGTCCATCTGGACTCTTTCAACTGTTTCTGTTTTATCATTATCTCAAGTTATTTGTGTCAAATGACGTGTTCAAATCTGATCTGCTTCACTGGTGCCGAATCGAACCGTAGTTTAAAATTACCCTCAAGTCTTTCTCATAATCCTTATCATCTCTCCCTTACAGCTCCATGTAACCATCAGCAAGACGTCCGTGAAGGTGGTGTTAGATTGTTCTGTGGTTGGGGAGAAATCCATCAGTGCTTCCGGGAACATTACCACCGATGGAATGGAGATCCTCGGGAGGATGGTTCGGTCCAGAGGCAGACAGGATTACTCCGCTCCAGTCAGTATAACTTCTTGTATCATTGTTAAGAGCTCTCTGAAAAGAGGGCGTACGTTCAGGGTTCCCAGTGGTCATGGAGGTGTGATGGATGTCCTTTAGATGGGACTTAGAGGAGGGTCCTAATGGGTAGAATGTAGGAGGTCTGACAAAATCAAGATCTGCTTCACGTTTTTATTCAAATAAGTATATTTGTTTTAAATATTTCCCACCGCAGCAGATGTGGTTGTACGGAGGAAACCACAGTTAAGTAAAGAATTGAAGAGATTCTGCTTTAATCAAGTGATTATCGCCCGGCTGTTATAATTGTCCCTTGTGCATTGATTGCAATGATCAATCAGCAGTGTGTGTGTGTGTGTGTGTGCGTGTGTGAGCCATTATGGCCTATAAAATGGCAACCATTAATATCCAAAACCATTTCAGTGAGTCACTTAGTGGGAGTACATTTTATTTATTGCAAATGGAAATGTACAGAGTGCTTTACATATACTTTGTTAGCTGTGCTCTGAGCATTAAGTAGCACAAGCACTCAAAAAAAAAAGCGTTTGGCACACGCACAAGCAAGGGAGGAGGTGCGATATCCTGGGCTTTTGAGAATACAGAGCGCTGCTATTAGCGAATGTAGACTTTTTAGCTGCTCCAGAGAAAATTATCAGCTGGAAAACGCTGTGTTAAGAGGTTTTTGTGAAGGAAAATTAATAAAATTTGACATTTCCTACACTCACTCACTACTGGAGAGTCCTTTACCAGCCAGTAAAGAGGATGACTGTTTCTTTGGAAATGTGTCGTGTCTGTCATGTTTGGATAGGTCTTTGCAAAAAAAAAAAAAATGGAACTATAATGGTATCATTACCTGACTTTGGACATCAAGAATACAAATCAGCCAGTTTATCCTATTTTACTGTTTATCCTTAAATAAAATCACATAAAAAAAATAGCTTTGACATTTCCCTCAAGTTTTCAGTCCAGAATTTCTATGAAGGTGTATCAAAACCCTCCAAACTGATCGCAATGAGTCTGAAACTTTTGAGTCTCAATGTTAGTTCCAGTTTGACTGAGACTGCCAGATTCTTTTAAGTATAAGACCCCCTGTGGTGCTGTAATAGGACCATAATTACTGGAATAAGAACATTTCATATGAGCTGCAGGGCAGGCCTTTCACTCTTTAGTAATTAAAAACATAAATTTACATTTATTGTCTTACACTTTCCTATTAAATTAGACTATTCGTGGTATTTGAGGAATGAAGTTTGACAGCAATGAGGTGACAAAATGCACTGGCTGCTCTTAAACCTTTGAATGTTTCATCGGGGCTCTATCTGTACTCGTACAATACAAAGGGTATTTGTAGCCATTAAGGAAAGTTAAGACTTGAGCAAACTTAGGTACAATATGTTCAAATATGACTCTTTGAAAAAGTAATGAAGATTTTAACAGTCGTTGTCTGATTTTTAACAAGCCAGAACCTGAACTTGTGTTAGTCTGAATGTATTTATCCCCACAGTTATTAAGTCAAAGTGGGAGTTTTCCATAGTTTAAAGTTGTGTATGTCACATATGTGTGTTAAGTTTGATTTAGGTCTTTGTTAAAGGTTAGTTTAATGAAACTGCCCTGCTCGAGTGAGCCATTTCTCCATTTGTGATGATAAAACTTTAACAAATGAGTCAGAAGAAAACCTATGACTTACTTTTCTTGCCTGGCTCATAGTGTAAGACCAGTGGAGCCTTCAGACATCAGCCAAACTTCACACATATACTCTTCAGCACTTTTCAGCTGTTAAACAGCCAAACTGTCTCTGCTGTTGTTTCTTATCAACACTGAAACACCACAAAACCACATCATTAAATCCCATTTGTTCTGTCGCCTCTGTTTTACTTCCCCATGTTGCAACGTGTGAACTGATAATGTTGTGATTTCAGTATTAATGGAATCGGCTTGTGAGTGTGTTTGTGTTAAGTGTACTCATGCGTGTGTGTGTTTACAGTTCCAGCTCCAGATGTTTGACATCATCTGCAGCACAACCTGGGCCAGCAGAGATAAGTGTTGCGAGCTACCAGCATTGGTAAGAACCTAACACCCGCATGCACAGTCTGACACACACATGCTCACACACTTAGATACATCATTTTCTGCCTCTCCTCTCTGAGTGCGTAGCAGTTCGGGGCTCTCGCTGTTATAGCAATAATTGTGGCCACGATCAAACTGAGTTATGATGAAACAAGAATGATAAAACCAGAATGAAAGCCAAATTACTTGGAATCTCTATAAATGGCTATTAGCTCCGGAAAAGAAATGCCACTGCAGAAAAGTGCCTGTGGTCAGGTGGGTAATTTCATTTATGTGATGGAAAAGCACCTAATCAGCACCTCGAGAATGAGCAATTTTGTCTTTGTCGCACATATGCAAGTCAAGCCTGAGTGTACCCATAGAAGAGCACCAATTATCAGTTAACACCTCAGGCGTAAAACATAACATCCAAACACAGAAACAAACAGAAACTCTGAGCTGGTGATTGATTCAGTTCCTCCACATCTGCTCTCTGATGGTATGTAATCAAACAGTTTTATTGATGCTTACAATGTTTGACATTTCTTGACAGATAGGTCAGGGAAGCATTGATTCGAAACATACATCAGCTTGTATGCATAAGCATGTGTTTTGTAGTTAATCAGTAGACAAGGGGTCCACAAAAACAGATTATTTTTCTTCATAAGTTAACACATTGAGCGGCTTTTACCGTGGGAGTTGAAGTCGAGTGCTGAGCGTGTTTTACCGTCGTTATCTTGCTTGCCTGCAAGTTTCAAGTGTACCTCTGCGAAGTTTTAAAAAATGCCGCTCATGTCTTGTCAGGTACGTTGTCAACTGGATGTGTTTATGTGTGTTTTTCAGAGGGTTGAGGAGCAGTGCCCTTCATTGCCTCATGCCTGTACCTGCTCCCAGGACAGCAAAGGACCTCCAGGACCTTCAGGACCCCCGGTAAGAAACTGATTTCCTTATTGAATCAAATTATTTATCCTGAATTATGTTCTCAATCCAGTGTGTGTCTGTCCAAAGATCTGTGTGGGACTCGTTATAGATGTCCCCCTCCATCTCTCTGCATTTGTGTCCCCCTCCGTCTCTTTTATTTACTGGTTATTTTAAGGTTATTTCTTTCTCTCTTCGTTCAGATATTCACTCTTTCACTCTGGTTGTCAAGACCCCCATAAAAAAAGGTTATTTATCACTGAAAAAAGTGTTTTATAGCAACACTGCTGCTGTGTTTCAAAGTCAGGCAGCCACTCTGACGGCTAAGTAACAAAAGTCGTTTCCTGTTGTGGAATTTACAATTGAAAGATAAGGAAAGTAATCAGTAGCTCGATATAATGGATATATATTACCCTCAAGGGTAAAATAAAGGTAAGTGGGTCTGCACATGTCTAAATATGTTATTGTAAAAAATTTGTACTAAATGAAAGATGCAAAAGTACATTTATTAATGCAAAAACAGTTTCTCATTCATACAAACTTTAAGTTAGAACCACTAACAGTTTTTCTGAAAGTTGATGGTTTTTTAATGAAACTTGGGAAATGCAGAATTATAAGTCAGTGTTTTCAGTTTTTTCATTGGGGCAGTAGTATATAGGAAAGAAACTTTATTCCTCTCACGCAGCAGCCGGTAAAACCTGATAGAGGCTGAGAGATGAGAGAGAGTAAATGGGTTCATTTACAGCCTGAGACTTTTGTCTATAGTCTCTCTGCTTTTTCTCTTTTCTTCTTTTTCTCTGTATCTCCCACTGTGCATTTTTCAATCCTTTCCCTTTCTCTCTTCCCCCAATCTCTACATCTCTTTCGTTTGGTCTCATTTTCCTCTAAGTTCTCTCTCTTTGTCTCCTCTCTGTGTTACTGAGGGCATGAAAGAGGTGTGGATCAACACTAGTATGGTTTGAGAAAGTAATTATATGGTGGTTCCATTTATCACAGCCGATTACAATCCCCCCCAGTTTTCATCCCTGTCCGAGGAGCCAAATCCACCGACCAATCTGTGGGGTTATGTCCACAGGCCACAGCCCTCTTCTCGAGCTTTCCACATCTCTCCCTCTTTGTCTCTGTCTCTCTTCAATGTTTTTACATTTTGCAGTTATATTGGAAATATAACTACAGGCTGATGTCACATAAAAAAGCACAACCAGAATTACTCTTATTTCAAATGTGTGTGAATGATTCATGTTCTTCCGTCACCTCCATCTCTTTTTTCCATTCCACTCTTTCAGTTTCTCTTCACAAAACAGAGATAAATAAATGCACTATTTCTTTCAACCTTTCATCGTCTTTCTCTGTCCTCCTTCTCTGTTTCCATTTTACCGCCACTTCATCCACATGCCTGAGGCGCTTCTTCTCCTTCTCTCTTTTTTTTTTTTTTATTATCACTTAATGTCCTCTGTGCCTGCGTCCGTCTTTCAGTCAGTCTCTGTTTCTCTCCCCGGCTTTGAATCGACTTCTTAAATCACATTTTAACTGCAGCGTATGGGCATAGATGAATGGTTTAATGGCAAAATCGTAGTCATTTCTGTGCTAAAACTGCAAGCTACAGTCAGTGGGGTTATGAGAGAGGGGGAGAAGGCAGTGCTATTCTCCTTGTTAACACAATATAATGGTTGTTAACACAATAAATGTATTGTATCCCCCCGTGGAAGACAAGCTTCCTACAGACAGGAAAACTTTCAGAATCCTAACAGACTGTGAAAACAATGGATGTGTACAGAATATGTTGCAGTGCTGCCGGGGTGTGTGAAGAAAGCTAAATGAATACCTGGATCTGTGGGGTTATCTGATGCACTGTCTAAACACACGGGGAACCGCCAGGAAAAGACAACAAAAATGCAAATGAGCAAAGAGGATTAAGACCTTCTAGCAGCGGCAAACTGATCAGAGATTAAAAGAGCTTAAAATATTCCCTATTAGAAGTGATAAAGTTTAAAGCCTGGGTATTACACAAAATAAATATACTGTTTCTTGTAATATATCTATACATACAAGGTGGTATTTTGACAAACTGCATTAAATCTGCTCCAAACTAACAATCATCATCCAAAACACTGTTGTGCTTTTTCTCCTCCGAGTAATTTCACTGTTTGTGTTCACTGTTGGACGTACGTCCTTTTCTGTCTCGCACAGCAGCAGGCCTCTTCAGTTTTGTAAATCTTTGAGTCATGTTTGAAATAATATTGATTGCCCCAACTGAATTGCAATCTGTGCCGCCTGATTCGGCACAGACTCAGCTCAATACCAAACATCAGTCAGCAATCAATCTGACATTAAGGAAAACATTCGCAGCCTGCCATCTCCGTTTGTTAAAAAGTGAATTGTGCCCATGCTGTTTGAGATCCAAGTGTTGTTTAAAAAATGTAAATTTGCCTTCAGCATGAAATTGCTGTGTTGATAATAGTAGGGGTGCACTTTTTCTATCACCATTAAAGGCCAATGAACAAAATCCAAACACACTTTATTTGTATTGTTGCTGTTGGGAGCTGATTTCAGTTTCTCTACAGGTTTGTGTGACCTCAGTTGAATCATGGACTCGCATTGTTTGCAAAAATCCATTAAAAACAACTTGCAGAGACAAATTGCCGAATTGATGAACATAATCCATCATTCAGAATAACATATTTTCTTCCTGACATGAATTGACAATAGCACGATTGTTGCATTTGAATCAAAAGTAGCACTGTAGTTATTTTTCCTCAGCAAACCTAAATTTTGTCTCTTTGCTGCCAAAAGGATAATTTGTCGGATAGGCTTGGCCTTTTTTATGTCTCTCCCTTATTTCAATTCTCACACACCGAGCAGATTTGAGACAGTTGTTTGGTTGCTGTAGTCCTTCTTTCTCTCTTCACTGGCTGTCAAGTGATTCTTTCCAGCAACACACTACTCCTGATGGAAGCTGATAGGGGATAAAATCCACAACTTCCTGTCAGTGAAAAACTGCTTTTTATTCAGCTAAAATTTATACAGGGTTGGATATCTTCATCTCGGCTTTGCGTTTACTTTTAGAAATAAGTCTTCGTTCACCTGCGACAGCATCGTTCCACAGCAGGAAAACATCGTTTAAAAAAAAGGAAAGGAAATTTTGTATTAAAAAGATTGTAACTTGGTTTCCTGACCCAGAGAACTGAGGCCTCATATTAGTCTTGGTTTAAACTTAGAAAACATTTTCACACAGCTTCTTAATTATATATATTATTTAGAAATTGTGGCACATGTTCTTCATGTACAGAACATGTATCTGTGAAAGATTTGCATGGATCCATGCATCAGATTCTCTTCGTAAGCTGTTTAAATAGATCTTCTGTAGATCTAGCTAATGACTCTGACACATCTAAAATAAGATTTAGAACCCACAAAAACTAGAAGAAACAAGGATGTGATGATTTTATAAGGACAGATGTTTCACTTTTACCAAAATGTTGTGTGTGTCTCTTCTCATATTCCTCCTTTTTCTTGCTCAACGCTTCTGTTCCCTCTGGGTAAACACTGAAGGATCTACCTAGTGACCCCCATGTTCCCAAGAGAGACCTATTTAAGCAAACACAGGAAGAGGATGTATCCCAAATGGGTCGATGATTAGCAGATGTGTGTAGTTTGTCCCGTGATAAACCCTGGGGCTGGAAGGGTCAGCCCGAGGTTTACGGCTCCAAACTCCCGCTGTTACTTGCAGATGCAGCGTAATGAAGTGCAGAGCTCGGAGGGGCAGTTTACAGCACAGATCAACGCTGGCGTCTCTCCATCAGATTCATAATTCATATCAAAGACCTGAGCTAGTTTTATCTGATTTTTTTTTTTTTTTAAATGAATTCCAATTTTCCTTGTTTGAAATGGAGTCTGAGGGAATGCAGAGACGTGTTTCTTATCCATTACTCTCTCTTTGTAGGCACAAGATTTGCAAACACTGATTGTGTGCTGCTTTTAAAGCGTGTGTGTGGTTTTGTGTTTCAGGGCGGACCAGGCATAAGAGGAGCCAGAGGGGACAGAGGAGAGCCAGGAGTGACGGTCTGTAAAATGCACTTAATTTCAGAGACCATTTGTTCTTCATCTAAACCTTCAGTGCAAAATAAGTCTAACACAGTATCTCTCTTGAATCTTTCATGTGGTTGAGTCACTTGTTCCGCACTGGGGAAAAGGAAGCACCTCAGTAGCTTAATATAACGAGCTGATCGGACTGAATCATGTTCAGCTGGGACAAGAAATAGCATTTGGAGTGGTTGCAAGCACAAACAAGGGAGGCTAGAATCATTTCTGGAACTTTATGGATGGATAAATTGAGCTTGAACCTTGAAGTAGATCATAATTTCC
>JAUZTA010000030.1:15304459-15315796 GCA_034780835.1 Ctenochaetus striatus
ACTGCAACACTTCCTGATGCAGCACTGTCTGGCTCTCCCTCTGCCTGCATAGTCCTATTAATAAAAGCTGGCAGTGCTGCCCTGTGCCGCACTATGTTACCGGGTAATAATGTGTTTTGTCAGAGAGAGGAATATGAATGGGTGTGAGTTTGTGTTTGTGTGTGTGTATGTGTGTGCGTGGCTCAGTGGGGGAATATTGTAGCTTCCAGGGCCCTGTTGTAATATATGAGGGACCATAGAGAATATCACTACTCTAAAACATCAATTACCTCTCTCACTCTTTTCCTTTTGCCATTTCTTTCTCTCTCACCTTCTCTCTCTCTCTCTCTCTGTCTCTCTCTCTCACTCCCTCTCTTTCTCTGTCTCTCTCTCAGTCTCTTGCTGCAGTAAATACGGTGTAACCTTGTCATCAGCGTCCCCTCCACCTCTCTGGTACAATTTGACAGCGAAAAATGCAGCTGCAATGAATAGCAAAGTGTGTGTTTGTGTTCATGTGTGCACGTCCATCTTCCTCATCTCATTCTGTTTATCGGAGAGCGTGTGTGGGTGTGCTGTCAAGTAATTTTGTTCGTCTGAGAGGGGAATTTATAGTCTGTGTGAGTGTGTGTGTGTGTCTGTGTGTGTGTGTGGCAATGATTTAAACTTGGTCTCCTTCTAGATCTTTTGCAGATGTATGTCGTTGCCCCTCTTAGCCTCCCATCTTTCTCTTGCTAAATCTGTTGGACACTCACAAACTCACAGACTCACAGCTCTCTCACTCTGTGTGTGTCTGTGTGTGTGTGTGTGTCTGTGTGTGTGTGAATGTGAATGTGAATGTGTTTTGTTCTGCAGTAAAGCAATCCCAAGGCTAATGAGCTGAATCAGAGTCACACTTGGCCTCTGATCGTCAGTCTTTGGCCTTCTCACTCATGTTATTCCCAAGTCCTGCTTGAGAGGCTCAGATAGATGTGCACAAGAGATGTGTGTATGTGTAACAGTTACAAGTTTTGTTTTCTTGTGAAAAGGTATTAATTTATCCAACTGTCACGAGATAAAAAAATAAAAAGAGTGGGGGGAAAAAAACAGTAGCAACCATGGCCGCACTTATCCCTCGTAATTTACCAATTTTTAATGTTTTGTATTTTATTACCCAATATTAATCACAGCTTATCAGCTTATCTGTTTAGACACAAATAATGGCTGCTTGACCAGAGAAGAAATCATTGTTGACAAGTGCATTATTAAATGTTAAAAAATATCCTTATTAGAGATGTCTGATAGCAATTTTTCCTTCCCCATACTAATTCCAAAACCTGAACTTTGTTCACTGGTGCTTTACAGATCTGATACCAGTGTGTTAAAATAGATATTATTAATCCTTTGTGAATTTTATGTTTTGCATGTGATTGAAGTTACAAAAAATACAAAAAAATAATTTATGATTAGGTAATTCATGGTTTATGAGCATTTGCCACTTGTGCTGTAACAAAAACAGATGTATGTTTCCATTATACCGGATTTGTGCATAGATTTGTGTACTGGTCAATAGCCAATCAAGCTTACCTCTATAACTACATCACAGTGTGTTTAACATCTTGTATATTTATTTAAAGCCTAACAGTGCTTAAAAGATTGTAAAGTGACAACCAAAAGTCTTTTCATCCATCTAATTCAGTTATTCTTGGATATAATTGGTTCCATTGTTTTGTTTTTCTTCAAAGGAGAAACAAGAACAACTGAAATAACATTCAGCTGCAGCTGCACTGGCTTATTTCCCTGCTCCTTATGTGTGTGAGATTGTTTGGGCATGTGTGTATGTGTGTGTCGGAGTTTGTAGACACATATGTGAAAGCAGCAGGGGAGATATTATTATTGCCACTGTCTTGGGAGAATGCACATCAGCCAACATCTAAACAACGGCACACTGTTAATCACTCGAGGCCCGTCCCCTGCAACCCCGTCCTGTAATTTGTTGTGCCTTTTAACAGTGTTAACTGTCCTGTTTTATGAGCTCTCTGCTAATACTGAAGTGCAGAGATAAATCACCTCAACACTTAATCCGTGACTGTACTTGGAGTCGGCCGAGTGCTTTGACCTGTGGAGAAGTGTCTGAAGGGGAAATGGGGCAGGAGATGGAGCACAGTGGGGCAGCCTGCTGGTACAGAGACACTCCTGTACCTTGAGGGTTAGAAACTGTCCACTAATCATATTTAAATCCACCGCCGTCAAAGCCCTTTCTGTTTTGAGCCTTGGTTAAATTTGTGTATGTATTTCCATTATTACAAGCTAAAGAGACATCTTGACACCTGATCTGAAGGAACTGCAGCTTATTGTGACCGAGAGTGACATGAAATTTATATTAACTTACAAAAAATTTGACCAGTTTAAATGCGGTTTTTCTTATCTTATATCTTCAGTGCTGCATTGTAGATAAACCACAGCCAGATGTTGCTATAATGATTCAAACCTGCTTGTTTGTGTTTTGTTTAGGGGGTTCCTGGAAGCCCCGGCTCCCCCGGTAGAGACGGCCCACCCGGAATAAGGGTAAGATAATACACTGACTTCTCCTCCACTGGTTCCTGTTACCGTTACAGTGGGGTTCAGTGGCTCTTGGAGATGAAAAATATATGGATTGTGTGATGCGTAAATCTATTATACCGACTGCCATAAAAAATGAACAATGCAGAAGTTGAAAAGATGAAAAATTTTGTGTTATTTTTCCAGCTGTGTGCTATATCCGTAGTCCCGACTGTGTTTGTCAGTTTTACGTGTCTTCATAAAACCATGCAAGTCCTCCACCAGTGGTAGAAAACAGCATAGACCTGCTGACACTCATAATAGATGAATCTTATCCATGAGGGTTCTGTGATACCAGGTGGCTCTAGTCGATGCTGACAGAAGATTCAGGCCTTACAATTCCCAGCCGAGCTGTAAATACCAAAACATTAACACAGCCGGAGCGTAAAGTGCGGACAAGCAGAAAGTGGAGATTTTATCCACATATACGTAATATGATAACAGAAGAGTCTTGTCCTGGCCTGGCTCCTGGTGAGGTGAAAGACTTTGCACATAATCCATCTGCTGTCTCTTTGTTGGCTGACGGGGGTCCAGACGCTCATCCCCTCAGAGCTCGGTTATAGAAGAAGCTGTGTGTACTTTTCAGGCTTGTCATGTGGTTTCCTTCAGGACACTAATATTGTATGTTGGCTGGAGTTTTTTTCTCACAGTGCCAGATAGGTTTGGAGTCCATGAAATGCATTAACATGCATTCTAATAACCACCGTTCCAATAACAACCATCACATTGTAAAATTACATCTGTGCTAAATTCTTTACTCTGCCTTGTAGTTGTGACTTTGTTTGCATTAGTCTGAAATATATTAGTGTCTGTCTCCATTTGGCTCAGTAATGGTGGTGAACTGGCTACCAGTTGCTTGTCCTCTGCTGTCATTAATATGCATGCAGTAAACAGCAACAGTCCGAATGCTGAAACCAAGGGAGTGATTACCTAAAGGTATGCTATAGATCCTCCTCTGACAGCCAGAGAGCTTAAAGAACACCAGAACACTATCTTTACTTAAGCTATTATAATATTTTTGATGCATGTCTTTTATTGCTGGCTCATTCATTTGAGCTCCTTGTAAGTGTAAATGGGTTTTTTCCTGGTCAAGAGTTCTTTAGTTTTATTAGTTCAACTCCATCTGTTAGTTCCTACACATTCGATTCACTTGTAAACCAATAGAAAAAAAAGTGTTCATTAGTTGTAAAATTTTGAAGAAAAAAAAACCTGATTGTAAATTTTAAACACTTCACAGCTTGAGTCTTTTATGACACAGTTTATAAATCCCTGTTCAGCAGTTTAATGAATCCGGTCCTCCTCAGGTTTTAGAGCTGTAACACACCCACGCTCAAAGAACACAGTGCAGGTTTACTTATGAAATTATTGAGCATAGTCTTGTAAAATTATTAATCAGGGAGCCATTTCAGCCGCTATAAAATTGGAGAGACATCCCCCCTTTGCAGCACTGATTGTGACAGGCCTCCTACATCCCTATTTCATCCTGATACTGTAGGTCTGTTGTGAATTTTAGATTTATAGGTGTTGTCAAGACTGCTCGAAGAAAAACTCCACAATGGTTATCTTAGTAGACTCACAAAGAGCTAATTATGGTTTTAGTTTTCATACACAAAACCTTGAAGTGTCCTGAGTTAGTGTTTCTACTCTGAAATATAGTCAATACTAATAAAAATCCATACACACGAGGTTATCAGTGTTACAGATATTTCTGCTACCACGAGTCACTTGACAGCAATATAAAATATAAAACATAGCCAGCTGAATCATAATTATCAGCAAGAAGCAACTTTTCAAAATAAATATTAGTTTTTTGGGGGTTTTCCAGTAACTAGCCTGTATCATCCGATGTGTACAAAGCAGAAGAGGGAAAACAGAGAGCTCTTTGTAGATACACGGTAAATCAGCTCTTGTCCACTGGGCATAAACACTGTTCAGAACTTTTGTGAGGTGTAAAAAAGTCACAAAAACAGCCAGACTTGGTGAAAAAAAAAAGAACTCAAGACTGGTCAAAAACTGAGCTGCAGCAGCCAGTTAGAACAATTGAAACCATAGTGAAAGTCTCCTGGGAGCTTTATTTGTCCATATCACAGTGAAATAGATCAAATAGAGCTATAAATCTTTATCATGTTGTGTCATTGCCATCGCATGAAAGAACTTTTTAAAAACTTTTTAAACTTATGTCAAACAGAGTATATCTAGCCTCTTCCCCCAAGATATGGGCTCATAAAAAACAGCCTGACACTTTGACATCTAGAGACCCAAAAAGTGCACATCCGTCATTCTGGCTCACAACTAGACTTTTATTTAAGATATATAACATCCAGTGATCCAACTCTGAGGACATGCAGCTCTCCTCAGTTTTTTAAACTCACCTTGTGGCTGTCCACAAAGAAAGTTTAATTTGAAAAAAAAAAAGGCTCAACTTGTTAATAGAGGTTACACAGAGAGAACCTGCGCTTTGTTTGTGGCTATTTCAGCATGCATACAAATATCTGAATTCAATTAGCCTCACCCCAAGTTTTTCACCCTACAGGTCAGACTGCAAACCTGTCGTAGTCTGGCTCTCAAAGTGTAACAGCAGCAGCAATACATTTTCATGAGTCTGACTACAGTGAAAGAAGACGGCTTTTTTTATGAACTTAAAATAAAAAAAAGTTTGGATCATAACACAGCCAGGATTGGGAGTGCTAATAGTGTGACACCAGTCTGACTCCTGACCTCAGTGTCACATCTAAAGCTTGTTTGCTTCACAGTGGGAAATTTGGTGACATTTTTTTTTGTACTTTGATAGTGATTCTTCTTGTTCCAGATGTGTCCTTGCTCAGTTTGAATGGATTTCAAAGCAAAAAGGTTGTGACACTGTAAAACTTGAAAGTTTGGGAGGGACAAAAGGCCTCCTCCAGAGTCCCATTAGCTGGTTTGCCAGGGTGACTGTTTACCGTGTGACACCAGAACGACTCTCGCAGAGGAGCTTTCCAGTGTCACATACTGGCTCAGCTTTTTCAGAGAGGCAGAACAACACCACTTGGATTTGGTACATATGTATTTGGAAGGCAATAAATCCTCATGAGAACTGAACTAAGCTTGATGCTTTAGCTGTTTCGGGGAGCACTTTGGATGTAACTCCACAGGAGAATTTCCTGCTCCAACATGTGCTGTCCCTCTTTGTCTCACCAAATGGGATTAGAAGAAAATACATCACATATCCAGAAAACATCCTGAGAAAACAGAAAACAAATATTATTTCAAGCTTTATTTAAATATTTTGCACGCTGTTTTCTCAGCTGTGCGATTCTCTGTTTTTATGTAGTTTTTGGCCCGTACCTTTACACATGTTAAAACGAGTACCACAGTAAGAAGAGCGTTCCTTTCGAAAAGGAATCGGGCTCGTTGTGCGACCACAAAGCAACTTCAGACATCCAAGCTGAAATAGAAAGGATTAGCTGAACCTCAGGTTAAGCTGTTTTCCAGGAGTTCAGCTTCCAAAATGTGCATTAAAAGCACTGAATCTGTTCAATTTGAATGACCCATAAAAACCGCCATCATGTTATTATATGTCATACGTGAACAAAAACAGACCTACACAATCATTATACAGTAGGTATGAATATGTTCTCCTCAAACCACATTGTCATAGAGAAGATATTAAATGAAACGTCTTGAGGCTCTGTGAGGCAGCTAAAATACAAATTGTGAATGAGCCAACAGTCGGGGGGAATGCACCTGTGTTTTGTCCAGTCTGTCTAAAAGTAAAAGCAAACATGAAGGTCTGATCGGAGGCAGTTGTTGGCAGACTGAAGGCAGAGGTTAAGCAGGAGCTACTGACTGGACTGTATTAGAAAATAACAGTGTTAATGTCAGTTTAGTCTGGAGACTTGTAAGAAATTCCTCATGATTACTAGAAATGACTTGTGGGTGATGATGTTCAACCTACAATTTTTTGAAATTGCATCTTGTATTTAATATACTAATATATTATTCATGTGCGTCTCCCAGGGTCTGCCGGGTAATGCTGGACCACAGGGACGACAAGGACCTCCTGGACCTGTTGTGCGTCTTTGTTCTTATTATTCTCAGCATCTTTTTTGTTTTTCTGATCCCTCTGATGCTTGGGTCAACTAATCTTTCTGCGTCCTCTCCCTCTCCCTCTCCATCTCTGTTCTCTGTTCTCTTACTGCTTGTCTTTCTCTCAGGGATCCCCAGGAGCTCCAGGAGCTCCAGGAGCTGGCGGATCTGCAGGGACCCAAGGAGATCGAGGACTTCCTGTGAGTGAAAATATTTTGTTTTGTTAATAATACCATAACAAAAAAATTTAACTTAACATGCTTCAATATGAGACATTTCAACTGATATACATGAAGATAGTATTAATTCTGTAGGCAGGGGGAATATTTTTTGTTGTTGTGATATATTAATAGTTATTATGACACTGTGACCTGTGCTGAACCCCATTAACTTTCATATAAACCCAAACAAGGTTTAGGAACTTTAAATGTATGTTTGCTTTAGCCTGTTCCTGAGAGGCCTGTGGTGTCGACAGTGAACTCGCACATTTTGCCTTCCCTCAGGAGAGTTTGACATCCAAATTAACAATGAAGCATGGAGGACACGACCTCCCAACTACTTCCTCCTCCCTCGGTTTCTCCTCTTTATATATTTTTCCTTCCTGAAACTACAAAGGAGCAACCAAATCTGATCCACATTACATGAAGAAAAAGATTTGCTCAAACATAAATTAGACTGTTCTTTTTTTTCTCCAGCGATGACAATGAGCTCACGCTTCACTGATTGTTTGTTTTTCTTCTTCTTCTCCTGTTCCACTTTTCGATCTCCCCTTCTACTAACTGCAAACAGCCTGTTAGTATTGGACGCATTATAATTCTCATAGTAACAAATATATCATTCAGATAGAAGTTAACAGAAGTTTGCTAACAAGGCTGATGTTTTTTGAGAATGTTTCAAATGACAAATCGTGAGACATTTTTCTCATAAATCGACATGTTAAGGAATAAAAAAGGGAAATGGATTTTGTTTGAGCCCTGCAAAAAGCAGAATGATGTGTAAGTGACACAACGCAAGCACAGAAAAGGATGAGGGGAAGATGTTTGGTTCCAAGCTTTGTGTAATGCTAACAGGAACAGATGATACTGTGATGTCGGTGACAGCTAATCTAGTCGTGGGTCAGCTCTGCAGGCCAGCAGCAAAGTTTGGCTCAGAGAGGGAGAGCTATAAATCACTTACCGACACCCCCCAGCCCCCTCACTCTCACACACACATACACAAACATGCACACACACACAAAAAAAAAACAGTGAGAGATCACATCTGCCTCATCTCTCTCACGTAAAAGACACAAGCACCCTCTATGAATGCATGCACATGCACAAACAGAAACAGAAGAGAAAATTAGATCTCATTTCCCTCAACCAGAATCTCAAGCATCTAAACCTTCAGTTTCAGACTTCAGGTCAGTATTAAAATGCTGATTCAGTCCCTGTTTTCCCCCTCTGCAACCTTTTGCCCGGTTTCAACTGCAAGAAAACATTTTTGTTTTTTAAAGAAGTAGTTTTTATCTGAAATAGCAGCCATTTGTATCTGCAGGGAACTAAAGCAGTTTGCTCCTTTGTGCCACAACTGATCGAGTCAGTCCCACCAGTTTGTTGAGGTGGACTAAAAGTGCCATACATTTGTCCCACTGCGCAGAAAGGTTTATAAAGGAAACTGGATTTATATCATCTAAGACAAGACAGAGTGTGAAGATGAAGAGTCGCACAACTGAAAACACTTTTTTACAATTTCCTGAGCGCATGTTTTCAGGTCTGATGTGAAACATAAAACCGTGATGTTTTAGGAAGGACATTGATTAATCAGGAAAGGTTATGCTCTATCCATCAAGATCAATATTTATAAAACTCCGTAATAAAGAAAAGAACAAAAACATATTTGCAGCCTAACGTGAAGCCTTAGTGAATACATGTGAGAGTCTCCAGTCAGCTGGTCCAAGTTGTCAGTTTCAGGGATGCGGAAAGTGACTGATGTCCCTTGTCAATAGCAGCAAATTCCACCTTGATTAGGAATCCTGAGCGTATGTCACTGAGTCCAAATGTGTGTGTCTGACCTGGACAAAACACTGTCCCTGAATGTGGTTTCCAGCATCTCAACCACCTGAGGGTTTTTTAATTTATCTTGCTTGACTTGGTAGCAAGCAGCCTTATTTTTGCCAGTTAAGCAAAAGAAAAAAAAATACAACAATCTTCTGTTTTATCAGTCATCACTGAAGTGCTGTGTGAGGGAAGAGAAACGTACTTTCCTCTGCGAATGGACCGTAAAACTTTTTGAGTGAAAAAACACAGACTCTCTGCTTTGGACAGATTCTACATATACAGGGCACTACGGGAAGATTTTGATAAAATAATAAAAGAAATCCGATTTTTTTATGAGACACGCTCCTGTCTTTTTTAAGCTCAGATACTTGTCTTGGCTTCCACACGGTTTGATTTGGTCTTCACATGTCACCATGATAAGATGGTAGACATTTATGTGCCCAGGAAGACTCAGGAGGTCCAAGGGAAGACTTTTTATTGTCGAGACCTGAACTCCAACTCAGCAGCTGTGTCAAAAGTTGGCACAAGCTTCTCTTCATCTGCACTATAATATGCATACGATATGCCAGGCCTGCACACATGTTCTCTATGCTTACTTGCCCACCAACCCGAGTCCAAACAAACACACATCCAGTCAGTCGGTCAGTGGTCAGAACATGCTTTCCCCAAGATAAACAAGCCTTTTTTTTCAAGACTGTAACAGCATCAAACTATTATTTATCATATTAGCACATGTTTATGCGGCCAGGAAATATTTCTCTTTTATCTGCCTCTGGATTATAAAGCTTTACGCTGTGATATGCTTTCACCCGCTTTATGCGTTTGGCAGGGTTTTGTGTGCGTGTATGTGTGTGTGTGTGTGTGTTGTGATCAGACATGTTTCTGTGTGCTTTACAACATTGGCAGTAATGAAAAACAAGCTCATCCAAGACAGAAATTGCTCTTTGTTTGTGGATAACTGAGCTCTGGGACTTTTGTGTATGCGGCCTTTAGGACCCAAAGAACCTGGACACACTGCCGACATTAAAATGCATTTAGTTATACCAGCTGTTCAATCATAGGAGAAAGTGTTTGTGTGTTTGTTGAAGAGGCATGGAGAGTAATGGGGTGGAGACAGTAAAGGAGGGAGGGAGGGAGGGAGGGAGAGAGAGAGATGAGCATGGCTATATCTTTGTACACACCCCAGTCCAGTGTTTATTTTTCTCCTGTGCTTTTATGTTTTAGGGTCCTGCTGGTGCCAAAGGCGATAAGGGAGAAAGAGTAAGTCACTCCACTCACACACTTCAACCACTGTTTAGAGCAAATCAAGTTTTACTGCACCATTTTGCAGTGGAAATGCTGTTATTTTAATTAAAAGAAACCCAAACTATTACTCACTAATGCTTCACAGCTTTGTTTTGAAGAACCAGAGTCACTCTATAGCACACATTCACCGTTTCACAATCATCTTTTGCACAAACAACCACTTTATTTCTCTATTTTCACTCCCTAAACCTCATTTAGAGCAAACCAAATTAAAGCAGCGTTCACAGTTCAAATCTGCAGCAGGGCAGGCTGTGTGTTTTTGCTGACACAGCAGCCAGGACATCACTGCCGAGGGCTTGAGAGAAAGTGACTTCCCAACTTGAATCCAACCTGTAATTACCTTTCTGGCCCGTTTTTATCAGCTGTTAGGGTAATTTTGTACCTCGCTGCGGTTAATTTCTGTCAGAAGACTCGACATGAAAAGTCTCTTATAAAAACATGACAGGATTTTCTCCTCTGTGTCGTGCATCTTGTGGATCGGCCCTGTTGTGAATAAAGCACGAGAATCTGGTTAGTATCTTGTCGTGTGCATCAGTTCCTCATTTCACAGTCACACAATGATTTATATGGCAATGCCTGAAGAGGGGAAAAGTAAACATTTGTGCAAAGTTTATGTCCCTAATATATTTTTGCTATAGACGCAGTAATAGATTTCACATCAAATGACTGCGCGATGATGATAATTACAGAACAAACAAGAAGCCAGATGCTACATTCATTAAAAAATCAGAAAAACGCTGAGACATTTGATTTAACATGTTTGTTTACTGTATGTTAGCATACATACTGTATGTTATGCATTAGATCTGCAACTCTGTTACCATTTTACAATGTTAGCCAAGTGCCAATAAACTACTTTAAATCACTACCTTTTCAAAGGAATATTATTTTGAAGGGGTGTTCTGCTTCCCCAGTATTCTATTGTAAAATTTGGCCAGTTAATGCTCAAAATCAAAGCAACATCTGGACTGTTCTTTTCTAAAAATGGATCAGGAGCCAAAAAAAAATGGATTGTTTTCTTCCCATAATGCACCTCTCAAGCACTATTCATTAGACCCTCCGCTGCTTCTTTCAAACTGCGCACCTCAAGTTTTTCTTACCAGATTTCCGTTAAAGTTTTAGTCACAAGTATAAACAAAGATAACTCTAATGATATCACTTCAAAACTAACCAAAGCTCCTTTAGAAACACAGACGGCATTAAACATCTGTTGCATGGACTGTAAAGTACTCTGAATTTTGTGTGTAAAATAAAAGGAGTAGCCATTACACACATTACAAGTCAATTCATTTACAGAATGTTTAAAACCTTCTCAAGTTATCAACTTTATTTCAACTGTAGTTTTAGGTTTCTTTTGTGTCTGATGTGTTTT
>JAUZTA010000030.1:15347240-15358229 GCA_034780835.1 Ctenochaetus striatus
TAAGAGCCGTATCGTTCGCGACCGACACATCACTAGCGTCAGTCAGTCAGAGAGAGTGGCGTGCTGTGTTGTGTTGTTGTTTTTTTTTTGCCCTGGGTCCACAAAGAGGTGGTCCGCGGTCCGGATGTGGACCGCGGTCCGCCTATTGCGGATCCTGGCTGTAGACCATGCCAGCTGTGCATAAGTATGACTCAGTGTGTGTTGAACATTCATAGACTTTGTCTTTCTTCTCTAACATAACAGTATGTGTGTGAATCAGTGTTAGAGACACATGAGCAAGAGTTCAGTAAAACAAAATGGCTTAAAGTTACACAGCTTTGTTACAACACAGACGCACACATATGAACACATCTGTGTTTCAGCATGATTTTTTCTGCATAGGCTGGCTGACTAACCTTGACATCACCTGCTGAGTGCTGACTTAGGGGGTAAAGGGACCCCAGCTGACTTGTGTGAGAATGTGGGTGTGTTGTATCTGCTGCTCCAGTCTGCACAGAAGTTTATTTTACTTCTTCTCTTTCTCTATGTGACTTTTCTTTTCTTTTTTCACTGTTCTTTATTCATTACACTTCATTCCATCTGCTCTTCTATTTCTACCTCCCCTCCTTGGGTGTGTGTGGTTTTTTTGGACATATCTCTAGTGGTGTCAGAAAATATTGATACATTAAGCTTAGCTTAGCTGTAAGTTGCATCCAGTAAGTGGTCAGCTGACTGCTCTTGTGAGTGTGTGTTGGCTATTATTAGGTAAACATTTCTATATAGAGATTTTTTCTCAGAGATTTTAGTTTTCTCTCTCCAGGCTTCCCTCTTTTTCTCTTTCTATGTAATCATGCACAGATTTCTTGATAGTTAAACCTCCCAAACCAATGTCATTGCTTCTAAGCAGCAGTAAGTGGCAGCAAGGTCCGTAGTGTTTGCCTCGACTGCTCCTAGACTTAGTGCACCTAGAACGACTAGTGATATGCATACGACTTATCTCTTTTGCAATCCGATATGTAATACCTGTGCTGCTATCATCGATACCCATACAAATACTGGTACTTCTACTGTATTTTATTGCTTTTTTTATTTGAAAAACAAGGCTAAAGATATATGAATATTTTGCAAAACAGTTTCCCTGTAGGTATTAATAAAGTTTTTTTTTCTTCTGTGTTCCTTAATCACAAGAGAGAACTAGAAAGTAGGCCGTAGGCCCACACATAACTCTATGTTATAACTTTATGGTTAGTCATAATCAGTGTTTAATGTGAGGGTCTGTTTTCACTGATTGAGGCAGATGTTAATTCCTCTGTTCAGACGGCATAAAACTAGTACTGTGATGTAGGAACTGTGAAACACAAATACAGGTCCAACTGTTCTGAGTCTGAATACAAAACAGTAATCTGTACTTGCTTATGCATGTGACATTCTGTGTTATTTATATAATGAGAGTTTTTGTAAAAATAGACTATTTGGGGGAAAAAAAAGCTATATATCACCTTGCTTGTAATATCCCAATATATTGCAACATAAATCACACTGTCAAACCCAGTATCAGGATATGTTTCATGTCAACACATTCTTGGCAATAGACAGCCCTACATATCTCAGTTGGATTCATCTTTGCTTGTCTGCCTTTTATTCTGTAACACAAAATACATGATCAGCAAAATTCAAATGTTACAACATAAAAGCAAATGGGAGCAATGCTGTAAGATACTTAACGATTATATTAAAACAGTGCAACATTTTTAATGTAAAATCTTACAGACCATCGTGTAAAAATGGCCCCAGCGAGAGAAGAATGTAGGCAGGAATTACAATGATCCAAACATTTACAAGAATAAAAACAGTAAAATTTTACATCAACATTGTTACTTTAAAGGTGAGGTTGTTGTTTTGAGTGACACTGGAAACTGAAACAAACATTAAGACTTGGCACAATTCCACAATTTCTGAATACACTTTCTTCTTGTTGAGCTTATTTTTGTCACTTGTTTGATATGACCCGCCAACTAGCCAACATAAAAAGAAGTTGTGCTTTCTAATGATTTGATTTTTATCCTGTCAGACCTGAAAAACGATCAGTTTTTATCCTTTTTGCAGCTTATTAAATTAAAGTATGAAGACATGTACATTACCTTAGAAATACATTTTAATTCTTATTTCCTTGGTCTTGTCTCAGTCAGTAAAACAAAGCTTTTAAAAACAGATTTTTGCTTGTTATTAAAACATGTAATCTCTTCCAATTCAAAGCAAAATGTGTTCTCTGTTTAAAATCAGTTCAGTTTGACAATGTGTTCTGGCATTATCACATACCGCTGCAGTCCACCATGATTATCCTGTTTGCACTCACTGGAGGCTCTGCATCCTTGATTCCTCTAACTGGCTACCGGGGCAGCATGTCCTCCAAGTCTGCCACAACATAGGCAACCACAGCCCACAATGCTGAGCAGAGGTTCATGTCTTGAGGGTCCTGAACACTCATGGTATCACCTTCAGTGTGGTGGAACCAAAAGTATCGACTGTCATCCGTGTGGAGGCTAGCACCTTGGTTAGATATGGTGAAAAAACAAACAAACAAACAAACAAACAAAACTGTTGCATTAAAAATGTGACATGTTGAAGAATCAACTGTTCAAACAATCCATTGCTCAAAGCCATTGAATTTTTCATATTAAATAAACATCATTATTGCATCTGGTTTGATCCACAAGGACACTCCTGTGAGAGGGGAATGACAGTCTGAGATGTAATTCAGTTCTTTGTCATTATCTCATAAAATCCATTGGCCTAGCATTGAGGGAAAAAGACCTGTGACTAGTCTCATTTTTAATTAAACAATTCTCACTGCTAAGTGAGGCACCTTTTGTTTTTTATTACAACCTGTTTGTAAGCTTGTTCTTTATATTATGTGCCTGCCTTGGTTTGCTGATTTTCAAAAAGAGTAACTAAAAACAATTTGCTTCTGGAGAAATGGCCTCTTTATTACCTGTACTTCTAGCATGTTCCTATGAAATAGGAGCAATAAAAACTTGTTAAGATAGTATTAAAATATGTACATACTTAACTTAGCTAGAACTAACTTACATACATATCTGAAAATATGCAGTGGCAGTTCCCTGTTCCTTGATTTTTTTTGTTGTTGTTTTTACTTTGCCCCTGGCCAGTGTAGGTGTAGTGGACAAGCTTCTGATAATACCACCCCCTAATGGCTTAGTGTGTCTACCCCATAGTCACCATATAACATGTGTCAACTTTTTCAGCAAAACCTCCTCTTGGAGAGAGGTACATGTGTCTCAATATCCCTGCATCAGCAGAACAAAGAAAGTATGCAAAAAAAAAAGATCATGTCAAAGACAACTGCTTCTATGCCCTTGAGCAGGACACAAACCCTTCAGCTGTTTAATAACTAATAGCATAACCAAACATCTCTAAGTAATTACTTCTCCTGTTAAGTTAATGCTTTACAAAGGGAAGTGTGTTTGTTGTCTGCCTGGCTAAATGTCACAGTATCTTTTTGTTCTTTTTGTTTTTAGTTCCTCTTCTACAAGTTGGCCGATGTAGAGTACAAATGATGCAGTAAAAATTTGACAGTAGGGCTCAGTTTCAGCTCCACAAGTGACTCTTCTATAGTATCAAGTTGATAAATTTACTGTGTTTCATGTCAGCACTGAATGAAAAGGTGAACCTAAAAGTAACAAGAGACTTGATTTCAGTGTTGCTTTCGTGTGGCTCAACAGGCTTTATGTCAGAATGTTGACTGCATGAAAACTGTTTCTTCACTGTCAAACTGTCACTAGTAACAGTTATTGTGGATCCTGCAAAGCTGGATCCTGTCATGTAGGTTATATGACAAAGTGGATAAAGAAGGGAGATTCATGCTCTCCTTTGAGCAAAATAACTTGAGAGGTAGCCCACTGCTTTTCCATAACACTTGGGATGGATGACTTACACCAAATCTGTAAGAACTGTAGAATTCTTTATTATGGCACGTGTTGTATTTTACAATGTGTACTGATCTGTTATGTTCAAAAATAAACAGTTTTCTAAAAAATAAAAGTATTATCATAGAACAGTTCTGTTTTACCTTTTATGTGCTGTAATTTCTACCTACAGACCTACAGAAAATGTTGTTACAATTAATGAAGATAAATCACAGGGATTTCTTAAGGCCATGGATGCAGATTTATAAGTGTGTGGCTGGCAAGAATACTGGGATAATAATGAAACAGGAAGGCAATGACTTGTTAAAAAGAAAAAAATGATTTCAGAATAATGAGGAACTGGGAGGACGACACATCCTTACTAGAGTAAGTCAAGGACATAAAATCCCCTGATAAATCACTTTTTTAACATGTAAACACCCAACTGGACCATGTGCACACAACAGTTTGCTAAAATCTACTGATTTAAAAATCCTAAGATAATATAACAGAAAAAAAATTGGAAACTGTTTCAAATGGATTTAGCAAATTTTTTTCATGTTACCTGACAAGCTTTAATCGGCAATCTCATTTTGCCTGTCAGAAAAGCTAATTTCACACCTTTATGACTTTAAGAACAAAATCTTTGTTTCTCTTTGTTACACTCAAGTTACAAGAGATACAAACTGACACAAAATGTGGCAAAAGCACGATTACCATGTATTGCCCTTGAGCAAGATGCCACACCCCAGCTGCTCCAATGAAACTGCTAGATGTTCATTAATGTAAGATTTAGTCACTTTGTCAACAAAACACACTGCTCCTTTAACTAACTCCCCTAGGTCGTAGTAAAAACTTTTGTTTACCTTGTTATGTATGTAAATGTTTAAATTGTATTTGTTTATGGAGGGATTTCAGTTCCTTAACTTAAGGTTATACCACTATGTACAACCACACTTCTACAAAAAGAAGACAGAGAAAGAGAGGATGGTTGCACCACAGAAAGTCTACTAGAGCCACAAGGATTAAAAACCCATTGTCAGATATAAAGTACAGGATTGTTGTGGGTTCATTTTCACTATCAGAAATTTAGGAACATATTAGTCAAAATGCCACCACATGCATTACTCTGGCTTTACAGACTCACTGTTATTGCTAAACTGGGAATTTTACAATAAAATACAACAGAATTCGTCCTTTTTAAATGTTTTACTTGAGGGAAAAACATCGAAACTTTAAGACCAAATTGTCAACAGCCTCTGTGAGGCAACTTAAGGGATCTTTCCAGAAAATTCTCCTTAAAGTGAAAATCTGCTCCCACTTCCTCATGTGTACTTTAATATGTTCAAAGTTCATCCAAAGGGATGTGATTCTGTGTACACAGCACTTTCACAAGTCTATAGAGGTTATTAAAAAACAGGACTTCATAAATTGTGATATTTTCTTCCTATTTTTAGTTTCTGTGTTGGTGACAGAGGTATGAAATAAAGTTAAAACAAGTTTAGGATATTTACTTCAATTGTTCTGAAATTTAATTTCATGTGTTCACAAACATTTGCTGCTCATTGCAGATAGATAGACATTCATTCAACTGACCTGGTACTCCCGCCTGCAACCATGGAGAGATGTCTGTCCCTTCTCCATGCGGCTCCAGTTTGGTCGTGTTAATGGGGGCCAACAGTTTGACAACTTCACCCATCACCTGTTGATTACAGATACGCGAAGAGCTCCTCAGCTTATCACACTGTTTGATATACTCCAGCACTTTTTAAACATGTTTTAGCATTATTTTAAAATAAACTTAAGATGTACTATATTATTTTTAATACAAACACCAGGCTAGAAGGCCCATAGTAAACACTGTGTCATTTTTTTCCTTTTCAGTTTGATTGTTTAGCTCAAAAAAGACTAACAGAGATGAAACGGGAAGTTCAATGTTGGAACTAGTTAAAAATGTACTATTAAGGAAGCAATAGTCTAATGTGAGTCAGAGAGTAGATGTAGGAACGGGTAATAGTTAACATCACCTTGCAGAATCTGTGTTTCACAAAATTCAGGCTTTTAAGCCTGAATTAATACTGATAGTTGTGTGAAAGTCGTGTTTTCAGTCCTACCTTTCGTGCTGCATCACTGCCAGCAAATTGTAAAGCCAGCGGAGTAAAAGTCCCTGAGTCTGATTCCATGACCAGGTCAAAGTTGGATATGTTCACCTGGGTGGGTAAAGGAAGCAGAGAGGGGAAGGAGGCACAGATAGAAGAGGTGAAAGGCCGACAGAGATCAAGAGAAAGCATGGACACAAAAATATCCTACGCCAGGTTTGAATCATTTGAAACCATACAAGCCTCAAACTTCAGTTGACATGGTGGGCCACTTTTTTCATGAGGCTTTAGGAGGTAAAGCACAGCTTACACTTTCTGACCATACACCCAATCGACCACTGGGAGTTACTAGTAGAGCCATTAAACTATTTTAACTTCTAATAGTATATCAAATGTAAGAACCGGACAGTCTATTGGGGACAAGTTTTGGTATATGAGTGATGTAAACAGGTAAAGAAAATGTTCCTTTTATGGCTCAAAAATGCACTAAACCAGTATCTCTGCTCATGAGTGTGGTATTTTGTATAAGGATCAAAGTCTGGTTGGTGTACAAAGCCCTACAGAAGCTAACTCACCAACTTACCTCCCTGGAAGTACATATCTAAACTCATTACCTCTATACTTCCACATGCGCTCCAACCCTCTCTGCTTCTTAGTTACATGAACATGAACTGTACATAAATGGTATTTACAGTAAGTTGACAGTACCTTGTGTAGATTATAGTATTGCTGCGCTCCAACTCCACCCTGCTCTTCAGCTGACCACAGCACTGTTCGTAGGGTCCTCCTTGGACGCAAACCTGAAAACAGATTAAGACTGGAATTAACACACTAAACGACAATAGAGAGTATTGTCATTTTGTGTGTTAATGACGTATTCAGCTCAAATCAACTAATGAAACAATTACAATGTACATAAAGTGACGGGAATGCTGTAGGTTTTTGTCAGAATGTGTCATACACACTGAACTTTTATGATTCCTGACCACAAAATTTGTCATCACTTGACCTGTTGGTCTCTGTTGATCAAACCTGTCCCACTTCAAGCTTATTCAGTTGCATTTTTTGTATGGAAGCACGTTTGTTTCCTAATTATGTGAGCAGTTTTTTCTTCTACACACAGTTAAAGGAAATTCGTGTTCAAAAATCTAAAGAACTGTTTTTAATTATTAAAAAAATTGTGCCTAAGTTTGGAACAAGATACTGCACCACCCTTTATGGTATTCACTAACTGGCCGTTGGGTGTTTATGGGGGCATCAGTATAGAAAATGATGTTTTCAGCCCTTGTTAGTGCAGCATTACTATATCATTGCTTTTGTAAAATGTTTTACCAGCTGTTGTAGGGTTGAGCTATGTTTAATCATTGATCTCAGTAGGACAAGCAGGCTGATTAAGCTAAAATAAGCAAACCTTTTACTTGTCTTTATTTGTTTATGACATTGTGTAATCTTGCTGATGCCTGCATGGCATTTTTTGCATTTCTACAGGATGTAAATGTTTTGCTCAGTGGAGGTTAATCTGTGCAGCACCATACACTGTATTTGCATGTGTCTACACTTTCTACAGTTTGTTTCTATATTACCTAAGTCCTTGATGAGTGACAGGACCTCCCAGGAAATCATGGCTCCACCTCCATCATCCATGGCACCCTGGCCTACATCCCAACTGTCCAAATGACCGCTCAGTAAGACTACCTGGCAGATTGGACAGATACAAGTATAAAAACACAGAAATGAGAGATTGAGTTTGGTTGGACATTTTTACTTGACGCATATCCATGGCAAAGTGACTATTGGACATGTGAGAAGACAGTAAATGCATCCTATGTACATTATGTTGGCACATAGCACGCATACACAATGTGCCTCAACTTTTGCATTTTTTTGTAAAAAATGCTATTTATCAGAAAGGATAGACACACACATAAAAACAGGAAAACAAAGACAAAAACACACAGTTCCGGCTGATATCCACAGTTCCAGGAATTTTCAGGGGTGTGATTCCTGTCAGTGCGACGCTCTTGACCTGTTGTACCAGGTTACAAAACATTTGCTGGCCTGGACAAGCCCACATTGGCCAATGACCCAGGGGCAATGCATTCCATTACAGTCTTATACAAACAAAAACACTAATATATTTGGGGAGTCTGCTGTGTTTTTTTTTTGGACATGCAAGAGGCATGGCTCCAGGTCTGAGAAACATCAGTCCACTTCCTTGTCCAGATTGAATTATCTCACCAGATAACCATGAAATTCTGTACAGACATTCATGGTGCCTTGAGGACAAAGCACCACCAATTGGTTAAACTTTTCACTTACATATGGAAATATCCCAAAATCTTCCTGATGGATTGCCATGAAATTTTCCTGTTTTTTGGAACCATTTGGAAATTTGGTACAGATATTGATTTCCCTCTTGAGATGAATAATAACTTGTGATCACTTGTTTTTTTCTCAGGTCAAAATGTTGTTTGTTTTATGACTACATAACTCTAATGACATTCCCACCAGCCTCATCTTGTCTTTGTGTTTTAAAAATGAGAAAATTCCCCCAATATCAGCATGTGTCAGTGGTTCTTTTAGTGACATCCCAACATCAGCATGTTAAATTAAAGTTTGTCAATTAAAACTTGCTATAAATATACTTATCTGTTAAGAGCTAACAGCACTCATAGTATACTTAATAAGGAGTTAGACATTGTTGTACATGTGTAGTGTACTCACTTAAATCTTTTTGGCATGAAATACGTAGGCTGGAGAACAAGACATATGTACAGACGTATTACAGACACAGACACACAGGGATAGTGTTGTGTACAAGATCTGTGAATCACCAAAGTGATTTTGCAATGCCAGAGCTGTCCTCCTCTAAATAATTTTCCAAAGAAGGGCTTTTCCCAGATTACAGCATGCGCTGGGGATTTTGAATTTAAATTTGAGCTGTAATATGCTCATGAAAACCTCAACCTTTTACTGGTTTAGACCACAGGCAATGCTGATATATCAGGACGTTCATATATCTCTCAACCCAGTGTAGAGTACTCTTCTTGTTCTACTGTAATTTTTACTCTGTTAAATCAACAGAGTATGAAAAAGATGTTCCGATGTGGTTCAGTGACATAAAGTTTTAAAAAGATTGAAACTATTTTTTCAATCAAAACACACTGACGTTTATGATTAATACTCATCCTTATCGCTGTCCAACAACATGATATGTGTTCTAGGCAAAATAATGATCAAAAGGCTTACACACCAGGAGACTTTAGAGTATACAGTTTAAAAGTTCAAACTGTTAGTTAAGAGGGTGGAAAAAAAAAATCCTACCACCTCATCACTCTCAGATGACTATGACTGGTTCTTAAAGACTAAAAAGTGGAAATGACTCACTAAACCTCAAAAGTAAATTTGTCGTTAACATGAGCACACACACAAACACACCAGCACACCACATTTGCTTCTGCCGGCTGGAAAAAAGAGCTACCGAGCCAAAAAAAAATGATGTCAATCATACCATGTGTTTCATTTCCCATTTTTTCTATATGGAGCAACCAAGCACTGGTTCTCAGGAAAATAGAAACAGATTACATCAGTGATGTTCCCCTAATCCAAGTCTTCTGACTGATTTTTTCAGTAAGCTTCTCTTTTTTACACAGACACATCAATGAAACTATTGTTTGGAAAGAGTCACAGTGTTTGCTTAAATATTACACACTGGGAACTGCTAAAATATACTGGACATAATAACGTGTCTGACTATACTGGACAATGAGGGAGTAAAGCCTTACACATGTACATAGTCACACTGCTGGGAAATCCCCAGTGCAAATACCATCTTTCTTCACTCGCCAACAAAATATTATATTGTTAGAGATGACATGGTGTACAAGAGCCTCTGTGCAAAAATGAAACACACAAACTTCCTTAACAACAACAGCAACAAACACTTGTGCTCCAGACAACTTCCACCTACGTGCTGTAGGGTACAGATTATGATTCACAACTGTCACGTTAAGTGTGTCATATATAGAAATGGAAAATTTAAATTCAATCAAGTCCAACTTTTTCTGTATATGCTGCAGTTCTGTTTATTACAGGCTTGACCACTGATACACTATTTTTTCATCCACTTTTATTCAGTCGACAACTTTGAGTAAACATTACAATATATTGCAATGCCAGAGCTCCGGACAGTTTCTTTGAAGGCCTTCCAGTTAAATGTGCCCAACTAGCCCGTACTGTGTACCCACATCTGTTTAAACTAAACTGGGCAACGTGTGTCCTGGTGCTGAGCTTGCCTGAGACAACTTTACTGTTCCAGCACCATTGATTGACAGTTGCGTAAGTGGGATTTTTTTCAGAAGCACTGCAACGGTTGGACTGGATATTTGTTAAATATATCGTTGAGTTGTGTACTTACATTATCTCAAATTTTGTAACAGTGTTTAAACCTTTGAGAAACCTGTAAGGTAACGTGTTTCATTTCGTTGTCTGTTGCTACATTCTGAGGAAACGTCAGTCAGTGAGTGAGGAAGGAGGTCAACAGACATGATTAAATGTGACATAAATAAAACTTAAATGCATGAGTCTACAAATATTTCTGTTCAAGTCACACAAGGTAGAATTTGACCTGCAAAGTTGACTTTTTAATTCACTATTTAAGTTTGTCACCTTTTTTTTCAATAATTTGATTAAGAGACCTCTAGCGACAGTTATTGTGCACTTAAATACCCTGATTACCTCTGCAGTCTCATTTAGCTACTTATTAAAACCAAGACAAGCTTCAAAAATTGCGAGTAGGTTATTTACTAATGTATTTTTTGTTGTAGAACAGAAAGACAAATTCTTTTAAGTTATGTAATCCACAGGCTTGTCAGTCATCTAACCCACTGACTTCCAGACAAGGGAAGCAGAAGTAAAATGATACTAACTCATTTCACATTCACTCCTGGAATGTTCTGTTCAAATGAACCATTTAGTCCAATTTT